>CAUYQV010143959.1:0-81923 GCA_963574575.1 Galagoides demidoff
CCTGTGGCTGAGAGAGTGGGTTGCAACCACAGGGAAGAGTTAGTCTGGGTAAACACAAGATGTTCATTTTAAATCTCTCTAAATGTAGAATATAAATGTTTTAACACAATAACTAAGAAAATGACATGAAGGCTATGTTAACCAGTTGGATGAAAGCATTTCAAGTTATATATAGAAACTGCACTCTGTATCCCATGATAGTATTAATGTACACAGCTATGATTTAATAAAAGAAAAGAAAAAGAAAAAAATAATAATAAGACCTATGAAGACTGATGGAGGGAAAGTTCCGTGACAAGTGCTGTTGGCTAGTCTATCATGATGCTGGCGCTGGCTCAGCCTTATTTTCCAAAGCATGCCCCTTGAATTATAATAAAGCTGTCGTTCTTGACCATGACCTGTAGACTTGATTGAACCCCCTCGCAAGCCAGTGACATTATGTGTCATTTCCTGCTCTTTTTCTCTCTACTTGAGAAACCTTCCCTGGAAGTCCTAGAACAAGATGGGCTATTTCATCCCAGGGCTTCTGTACTTGCTGTTCCTTCTCCCTGGAACATTCTTTCCCCGCCCCTTGCCATCACAGGCACTCGCTCATCATGTAGTTTTTAGTTGAAATGTGTTGGCCAGAGACCAGCAGGACATACCTGGAGTTGAACGTGTTTGGTTTATTACTTGTGGCAGCGAGGTCAAGGCACATCTTGGGAAACTGTGAAGTCTCTCAGGAAAGAGATGATAGAAAGGACTCCACGAATGTGGTGTGATCGGGTGACTTTGGAGAGGGAAGTGGGGCTTTGTTCAAGGCCAGGTGCCATCAGGGAGTGGCCTGATTGTGCATCTTAATAAATCTCGAGTGTAAGAAGGGAAGTAATTGGCAAAGAAGCACTGGTCACTTGGATTAGCCAGGACAGGGGTGCTTGGTCATTTTTCTGGCTTGGACGATGCTTGCTGTTTTGTCTGTTCAGATATGACTTGCTTTTGACACATTCCATCACCTGGCATCCAGGTGGGTGCTGAGGACCCAAGGATGTGAACCGATCCCGGAAGGAGTGGGAGGGACAGACCACTCAAGTGCATTTTTGGGCAAGTCGTTTCCTGTCTCTGGAACTCACTTTTCTGATCTGTAAAATGAGCGCATAATTTTCTCAAAGGACATTTCCAAATCTGACTTTTCAGGACTCTATAAATACCATGGCTCAACTCCCTCGGGACAAGGACATCCCCAAATACATCTTTTGGATGAGAAAAAAACAAATGACTGCCTTGGAGAAGCAACACTTTTAAAGAGTAGGAAACATCTCCACACTCAGAGGAATGTAAAAATAGAGCTCAGAACTCTGAAGAGAATGGGAGAAGGAAAGCGAGATTGATAATGGGTGAATATAATGAGGTGGCAATTTTGTTTCCAAAGAATGTGATTAGCACCTAATGACTGCCACCATTCCCCGGTCAATCTACTGTAACTAGCCACTAATGTAGAAATAAGGCCCCTCGGCTGGTTTGCTTTGAACATGGAGATGAGTCTCTCTCTCTCTCTCTCTCTCTCTCTCTCTCTCTCTCTCTCGTACTCGTATTTTTACCCTTTAAGAGATTATCCCCTATCAGATTGCAGCTCCCTAAAAAGGGAAGTGGATAGATGATCAAAGTCTGACAATTAGGGGATCATTACCACTCCCTCCCCTCCCCCGGCCTGCTGTCTTAGGCATGGCCCCTACCCTGTGTGGACACTGTCAAAGCCCCAGTCCCCCCTCCTCCTCCTTCAGGCCACACTAGGGGGGAGCAGAGGGTCCCAGGGCTGTGGCAGAGGCCTGCCTGGGGGTTCCCACACAGAAGTGCCACTCACCATAGCTGTTTTGTCTGGGGCTTAAGACCATCAAGGGATAGCTGTGTGGTAGGACATGGCTTTGATGGTGAGAGGACCCCAAACTGTGCCGTTTCAGGACTCTGGGAGTGGACAAAAGGGACCTCCATCAAATCTCTGCAGAGGGCACAGTACAGAGGAGGACACACACTTCTTCTGCGGGGCTCTGTGGAGGGCATAGGCAAAGCACAGGAAGGCAGGAAGCTTTGAGAGGTAGCAGGCTGTCTGCCACTGAGGGTGTCCAAGTGATACACACTATGGGTCAGCTTAGCAGCTGCTTCAAAGGCCATCATACACAAACACAACTAGACAATTTTTAAGGTCACTTACACCTCTGAGATTCTAGGATCTTTGCCATCTGAGTTTACAGAAGCCACCTCATTCACTAATTATTTCACTCATTCTTTCATTCATTCCAAAAGGGCCCTTCAAACACATTTGGAGTGCAGAGCCAACCTTGAGTTCTAGAAATAGTTGTGATCCTGGGGCCAAGTCGGGAACTAGAGAGTTAAATTATTAGATGGAGAAGTCTATCTAATAATAGAAGTGACCAACTATAACTAGGGATGCAGTGGGGTGAGGGAAGGGAAACAGAGAAGATTCCACAAAGATGCTTGAATGGGTTTTGGAGGATGTATAGGAGTTTTCCAGGCCAACTCACATGGAAGAGAATTTTAGGCAGAAAAAAAAACATGTGTAAAGTCTCAGAAATTTGAAATACCATATAATTGGCATAGTCATATCAATATCAGGGCAAGAAGTGAGGCTGGAGTGGCATTGGGGTGAAGTCATAAAGGACCTTATATCAGAGTTTAGAATTTATCCTGATGACAATAGTAAGGATAACAGTGGGATCCTGCTCACATTTTAGGGTGATTTTTCTGATGGATTTGGAAGGGACAAAACCAAAGCAAAAGATCACTGAGGAGACTCATGGGAAAAGATTGTATTTTTCAGGAAAGGATTGTATTATTCCAGGTAAATTCACTGTTTGCAAACATCATGGGAACACATTAGTATCACCTCGAGAGCTTCAAACACTGCTGATGCCTGTGTCCCAACCTACAGAGTTCAACTTAATTGGTCGGGGACAGGGCCTTGGTTTAGGGGACTGTAGCGCCTCCTAGGGTGATTCTGATATGTAGCCATAGAGAGACCTCATGCTAACTACAACCCACACCCTGGCACGTTGCAGTTACCCAACAATTTTTTCTTCAAAAAATTAGTATGAAGACATTCAGGTTGTCCTGCTCTTGGCTTCACACCTTTATCAGGGGGGTATGTTTGCATGAGAAGTTGGTTTTTATTGCAGAGAGTTTCAGGTACAAAATCCAATCCCAAAAGATCAGCTCAGACATCAAGAAATCCTGAGCTACACTGAGACTAGGAACCTCCCCCTGGACATGCAGAGATTAGACCGGACAAGCTGCCTGGGAGGGCTGGAGCTCCCTGGCTGGGCCAGAGGATGAGGCCAGGGCCAGAATCTGAGCGCTAAGAGTTATGTGCAGAAGTGGGAACTATTAGCAGCCTAGAGATGCCCTGAGCTGATGGCAAGAGATGTGCAGGATGATGGTCTTTTTAAATATGGAGCAAGAAGAGAATGTGGAGGAAGGGGTGGGGGAGAACGAGGAAGAGGAGGAAAGTGAGAGCTAAGACCCACCTTTGCAAGTGAGCGCTTTCTGTCATCATAACACTTTCACCCCCCAGATCTAGGCCAGATATCGATGCCCAGAGCCTAGCTTCTGTTTTGTTTCTCTGCCAAGATGCCTATCTAAGGGTGTCCAATGCACAAAGAACAAATTTCTGCTCCACTAATAGCTGGGAAGGCACTTTACTCTCCCGGCCTGGGTCCTGAGGAAAGCTGAGTTTAACAATATGGCTTAGCCCAGGAGTCCAGGCCAGGACCTCCCTCCTATGCCCCCCAGTGACTCTGGAGTGTCTGAGTAGCACAATGAGCACCAATGCCACCTGCCCAACCAGTGCTCAGATGAGGTCATGGCCATGCTTCTGGAATAAAAATCGCCAAACTATACCCCCAGGCTATACCCGGTCCAACACCTGTTTTTGTAAATAAGGATTTATTGGAACACAGTTAGGCCCATTTGTTTGCTTTTGTTTATTTATTTAAGACAGAGCCTCCAGCTGTCACCCTGGGTAGAGTGCCGTGGTATCACAGCTCACAGCAACCTCCAACTCCTGGGCTCAAGCGACTCTCCTGCCTCAGCCTCCCAAGTAGCTAGGACTACAGGCACCCACCACAATGCTGGCTATTTTTTGGTTACAGCCATCGTTGTTGTTGGGCAGGCCTGGGCTGGATTCAAACCAGCTAGCTCAGGTGTATGTGGCTGGTGCCTTAGCCACTTGAGCCACAGGCACCAAGCCATTTGTTTGCTTTTAATCTGTGACTATTTCCAACTCTCCAACAATCGAGTTGGGTATGAGTAGTGGCAACAGAGACTCCACAGCCCACCAAGCCCAAACTGCTTGTTACCTGGCCCACTACAAAAAAAAAAAAAAACACTTGCCAACCCCAGGCTGGCTTAACAGAGGAAGCAGGAAAGGTGGCACCATGCAGAGGGCACTGACTTTTTCATAGGCAGTGGTCCTGCCTGCCTGTAAAACTTGGCTCACTGAGTGGCTGAATTTCTGAGCCATCTGGTTACAGTTTCCACCTGGTTTAGGATGACCTAATAATGAATAGATGGGCATAGGCATAGCAGGGAGATTAAAAGCTCCCCTTCCTTGCTGATAGAAAGCTGTGTAGACAGACGATGTTGCACCTTCAGTCTCTGGAGCGTTGCAAGGGCCATGAGCAGGGTACTCAGCCTGCTATACCAGAGGGAGGGCAGAGACAGTGACCCAAACATGGCCATCCCCACTCCCTGAAATGCCCATCCTCCCTCCCTATGAAGTAACTGAGTGCACCCTCCCCTGAGTTCCCCGGACCCCTGGCTCATAACTCTTGCCCATCTGCTCACATGTGTGTTGACTTGTCTGTCTTATCTGTGGTCACCATCCTCTCACACTGACGATGACTCTTGTGTCCTCCCTAAGCTCTGTGTCCAGCTTCCTACTGAGCATCTCAGCTTGGATATCTAACAGACTTCTAAAATGTGACTGCCACTATTAGTATTGTAACCGTCATTTTGGACATGTTAAAAAAGTACGCAGTGCTCAGTAAGTGCTTAGCTAGGTGCTGTTCTAAGCGCTTTGTGGGTAGCTAACGCACAGCACTTAATTCTGGCCTCCCTAATCCTGTTTCTTTCCCAGGCGTTTCCATCTCAGTAAAGGACATCTCTCTCCACTCAGCTCTTCAAAGCAATGACCTAGGGGTCAGTGTTCATTCCTGTATTTTCTTCTAGGTCCACTGTACCCCGTGCTCATCATCCCCATGCATCCATCACCCCCTGATGGTTGCTTTGTGAGCACCTATGACTTTTTGCCTGAGAAATTTTTCAGGACAGAAAAATATGTGCACCCAGCCTGCAGAGCATGGCGAAGAGCTAAGGAGCTCCCAAGAGTTGTCCTCAATCAGTATTAGATGGGAACTGGTGGATAAAGACCCCAACCCCCTCCCCCTCTGCTGGGACAACTCTGAGGCATGAGACATACCCATCAGACTAAGCCCTGGTTGCACCCGGTGGTAGCCTGCTCACTGATGTACCGATTTTGGCTTCATTGCCTGGATCATCCCATTTCCCCCATTCTCCTGCCCATGCTCCTTGGGACCTCCTCTCAAACAAATGTCTTGTACTTGAACTTCTACTTCTGAGTCTGCTTCTAGGACAACTCAAGTCAACAGTATTCTGCAAATAATCACTTTCTGACATGCCCACTGCTACTACCCTGGTCCAAGGGTCCAAGGTAGCATTGTCTCTTGTCACTTGCCTATTGTCACAACTTCCCAGCAGGTCTCCCTGCTCTCTCCATGGCCCCCATCCCCAGAACCTGTTTTCCACACACGAGCCAAAACGTACTTGTACAACATGAATCAGAACAGGTGATTCCCGGTTCAAAACCCTGTAATGGCTTCCTTATGGCACTTAGAATCATACCCAGTGCATTAACTGGTAACAGCAACACCTTATACAAACTACACTCCCCACTGTCTCTAGACGCTTCCCTCCCTGCTCCCCTGGCTCCCTGTAGCCCTTGAATATGGCCTTTGGTTGCTACCTGATCATCTTTGCATCTGCTGTTCCCTCTGCCTGGAAAGGATTTCCTACTTTTCCTGGTGTGACTGGCTCACTCACATCATTAAGGACTTAAAGTAGCCCCCTTGTCTGTGGTTTTGCTTTTCGTGGTTTAAGTTACCTGCAGTCAACCATGATCTGAAAATAGTAAGACATTTTGAGAGGCCAGGTGCAGTGGCTCACACCTGCAATCCTAGCACTCTGGGAGGCCAAGGCGCATAGATTGCCTGAGCTCACAGGTTCGAGACGAGACTAACTGAGCAAGAGCAAGATCCCATCTCTAAAAATCACCAGGTATTGTGGCAAGGCCTGTAGTCTCAGCTACTTGGGAGGCCAAGGCAAGAGGATCACTTGAGCTCAAGAGTTTGAGGTTGCTGTGAGCTGTGATGCCATAGCACTCTAAGGATGACAAAATGAGATTGTCTCAAAAAAAAAATACATTTTAAGAGAGAGACTATATTCACAACACTTTTTATTATAGTATATTGTTGTAATTGTTCTATTTTACTCTCAGTTATCATTCATCCCTTACAATGCCTAACTTAGAAAGTTTATCATAGGTGCAAATATCTAAAAAAAGAACATAGCACACACAGAATTCAACACTATCGGTGGTTTCATGAGTCCCTGCTGGGGGCCTTGAAGTGTGTGCCCCCAAGGATGGGGGGATCTACACTATACTTCAATGTCAAGTTCTCGGAGGAGCTCTCCTAGACTGTGTAATCTGAAATTATTCTCCTTCCTTTTCACTATCCCTTTATCCTGCATTATTTTCTTCATAGCATTTTTCACTATCTAAAATTACATTTGCTCGTTCATTCACTATATTTCCTAGTTGACTAGAAGCTCAAGAGACTTGTCTATCTCTCCGTACCCTAGTACCTGGCATGTACTCAGGGCTCAGTGAGGGCCCGTCGAGTGTATGAATGAATGAACAAATGACTCCTCTCCTGGACCAGATTGTGAGCTCAGACACTCAGAAGAATCAGTAATAATGAGCCAATGAACAAGCGAATGGGTCCGTGGAGGGAACAAAGCCTATGCTCTCTTCAGGCCCCATCCGAGGACACACGGCCGTGTGGACCGAGTGCCCCTTCACCGTGGGTCTTGTTACCCCTGTTGGTCCATCTGCACCTGGACAAAGCCCCTGCCCCAGGCCACTCTAACTACTCTGTCCTTGCTTTCTAGGCCTTACCAGAGGGGCAGACGGCTTCGTGGGACACGGCCAAGGAGGACGAAAACCGCAACAAGAACCGATATGGGAACATCATATCCTGTAGGTCCCTTCTGGGGAGCTTCAGACATTGAGCACGTGGGGGAAAGAAGCTATTACTGTTGTTTACCTGCAATTCATTACCAAGTAATCCTTGGTGTTCCAGCGTTGGGTCCACATGTCGAGCTGGGAGCTTTATGTTATCCTTCTTGTCCTGCCCAGCCTTGGTGGCAGAGCATGGTTGATCTTAGCCAGAGGGAGCGGGAAGGGAGCTGGGTCCAAGTAGAGCCACACCAGGAAGCCTCTGAGGGGAGAGCCTCTGGAGGCTGGGGCTCTCCTAGCACTGCCTGCTCAACAACTCCCCCAGCCAAAAGGGGTGTCATAGAGAGGACCCCAGTCTGGGCTGATGGATGAGCCCTGGGTTGCCAGAAGCTTCTCTGATTCAGAGGAGTAACTTGGCAGCAACCTGGAGTAGGGAGCCTAGACCCTGGCATGTAAGAAAGGGCAAGAGAATAGTGCTTGTCCAAGAAGACAAAGTTCTAAGTAAGGACTTCAGTGCTCAGAAGTAGCCAGAACCTGGTGGGGGGCAGCCAGCTCAGGGCCCCAAGATGCCCAGGGCTACTCGCTAACACAGATTCTACCTGACCCCACCGTAGTCAGGCAGTGGCTCAGCGGTGAGGGCCTGCACCAGCACTGGTGGCATCAAGCCTGCAGAGGAAAGCATGTTCTTCTGCAGGGCTGGGGAAGATGGCGCCTTTTGCCCATCAGTGAGCTGGACCTTTCCTGTAGGCGCCCCCCGTGAGTGACTTGATGAAGTCAGTCAGCAGGGAGTGGCAGTTACACCTCCTGGAGCCAGACTGCCTAGGTCTCTATCCCAGCTGAGGGACGCTGGGATAGAAACCTGATGTCTCTAAACTTTCATTTCCTTGGCTTTAAAATGATGAAGACGCTGAAGACAGGGTCACTGCAAAAAGGTGCATCCGACTTGGCCTGGGGCCTGGCACCCTTGCTCTTAGCCCTAGGGTTACTTTCTTGAGGTCACTGATGAGCGGCGTGGATGAATCATTCCATTTTAAACCTCATTCTCTGAACACCCCTATGGGAGGACAGGGAACAAGGCAGGTTGGTGGTGGTGGATGGGGGCAGGCATGACCACATGTTCATTTCAGAGGGGTCGCTGGGGTAGTAGGTTAGACTGGGAGAGGCTGGAGGCAGAGGGAAACGACCGCAATGGTCCCAGCAAGGTTTGACGAGCGCTGAAAAAAAGCAATGGCAATCACCTGGGTGTGACTGGTGCTCGGTACTCCGTTCTTGCAGGTGAGGAAGAGAGAGGCTGCCGTAGAACTAAAACACCACACATAAGTAACACACAAGTAATGTCACTGCCAAATAGTGGTACGTACAGCCTTCAAAGCAATGTAACTACAGAGAGGACAAAGTGATCTCGTACAAATTGTGAGCTCAAATTCTGATTAGAACAGGAGTCTGCCATAGCCTTTATCTGACTCCGTGTAACCAACCTGGACCTTTTGCCATCTCACCAATCCGTGAGGAGAGTCCGTGGGGAGAGTCCCTGGGTCTCAGCTCACAGGGTAACTTTCCTTTTCAACCAAAGGGAAGAAGAAAGGACAGACTGCATGGCAAATTGTTTCTAGCACAGTGTAGAGTTTTGTTTTGTTTTAACTGTCTAGACATTGCCTAAGGGGGGGAAAAAAAACTTGGAGGAAGAAAGAGTAAGATAACAGGCAGATTGTAAAGGAAGAACGAGGCAGAAGTTTTAGCTTAGCTGTTTCCTGTGCTGATTTAGGAATGGGCTATGAATGGTGGAACTAATCAGAAAACATTTATAATTTGTCTCTTGAAAGATGGTAATTCAGACAGCAAGATTTCTTGCAAGTGAAGCGTCGGAAGGAGATATTCAAACAGTCAGCAAATGTGTATTAAGACTTGTGACGTGGGCCTCCTCTGCTCAGACCCCTTGCTGGACGCTGGGGCATGCGGTCCCCAGCACGGGGAGCTCCCGCTCTGGCCACAGGCGGCTGCTTGCTCTGACTTCTCCCCAGCATCCTCTGCTCCCACACTGTGCACCCCGTGTCCCAGCCTCGCTGCTCACTTATTCTCCCGTCAGATCATGAGTTCAACCAATTATGGGCTTGTGGCTAACTTGGGGGCTCTGTCAAATGTTTAACAATGTCTGCCTCTAGGGATATTGCACAGATAGGAAAAGGAAAAAATGACTAGAACACTGTGAAGGGACCTTCGGTCCTTGTGAGACAAGGAGATCCAGGCCAGGCCCCATGTCCAGCCCCAGCCTGGCAGGAGGGGGCGCAGGTCAAAGTCTTGCTATGTATCTCCCCAGCCTCCCATGGCAGCACCTTGCCCAAGCTGTCATCAGCTCTCACGTGGGACTCTGCCCTGCCTCCTTCTGTGTTGCTCCATGAGTAGTTTGGCCCCAACCTTCTACCTTTCTGATCCGAAGGCCTTCTTTGAAACATGAATTGGATGATGTCATTTTCCTATTAAAAACCCTTCAAATGGTTTCCCTTCACTTGAGATCTCCTTATGGAAAAGCCCCTGGCCACCTTCCCAGCCTTGTTCCCACGATGCCCTCTCCATCTCAGCCTCCTCTGTTAAGCCACATCAGCCTTCTTTAGTCCCTTGAGCACTCCATGCCCTCCCATACCACAGGGCCTTTGCACGTTCTGTTCTATCAAAATGCCCTTCCCTCCTCTCTCTGTCCCATTAAGGTCTGTGTATTCTTCAGCTCTCAGCTCATCCATCACTTCCTGAGTGAATTCTTCTGACCCTTTGACTGTGGCCGTAACCCATTGTTCACCCTTCACAGTGAAGGTCTTCTCAGCTCTGTCATCGTGTGCCTTTGGGCGCCTGCTGCTGCTCTGTCTCCCCCTGCCCAATAGATGCTTGGTGACAACAGGACCTTGACTACCTTCCGCTTCTGTTTCCCCAAATCTGGCACATACAGCAGGTGCCCAGGAAATAGGAGCTGAAGGGGGAAGGACTCTGAAGGGTGCGAGCGGTGGGTCTTTCCCCTCTGCTTCCTAAATAAGACAGAAGACACCGAGAAAGGATGGATGGCACATTCCAGTAAGGAGGAAGATATCGGCCTGAAGGAAGGGAGGTGGGACGCGGGAGGGAGAGAGAAGGGGCTGTCTGTCCTGCTGAGAGCGGCTTCTGAGAAGGCAGGAGTCGGGAAGTAAGGACAAACAATGAAGGGGGTTAGAACCCCATCACTGAGGCTGTAGTATTATCGTGTCCCATTTACATCCCATAGCCTCACCCCCTCCCTGGGTGTAGTGACACCCAGCTGGCAGTGTGGGTGTCTGGGGCTGGGAGGAGGGTGATCCCTGGGGCACCAGGGTGCCACATTTCAGAAGGTGCTCTTGCTGCTAGTCCTATCAGTGTGCTCCCGCCGCAGGCCTATGACCAAGGCCCTGACTCATCTCACTCCAGAACGACCCTGGCCGCCTCTCTTTGCCTGAGGCCTGGGGAAGGGTGCTCTGCCCAAACGCAAGGTGGTGTGTAACTTCTGAAGGACTAAGTCTGGGAGAAGCCCTCACCTGTGAACTACCCCAGCATCACATTATTTCACGAAACCGTGTGTTTTATACCTGCTCCCCAAGTTCCCCTAGGGATTAGGCTACCATCACCCACAGTAGTAATGGGCTTAAAAACTCACCCTCTCCTGGCTGCCTTCTCTTCCCGCACCCCGCCCCCCATCCTTTTGGTGTCCCCTTCCCCTCCTACATGAACTACTTGCAATAGGATCCTTGTCTTAACATCTACTTCTGGGAAACCCAGATGGAGGCGCGTCAGTGATACTGATGAGTTTAAATAAACCTGAATCTCCCCTCTCATTTAAGGGTCAGTAATTCTGCAGCACATCAGGGCTGGCTGGCATGAGCCTGCATTCAGGGCTGAAAGGAGCCAGAGCTAAGGTAACCAGTGCATTCAGAAAACAGCACGAGCCATAAAGCGGAACATAAAAAAGGGGTAGGGGGGAGCCCTGAAATTGAAATGGGAAAGGTAGAAAAGAAACAGCCCGGAGGAACGGGAAGTGTTCCTGCCCTTGTATGTGTCCCTCCCAAAGGCAAAGCCTGCTCCAGCTTGATAAATAGAAATATTCTTGGCACAAGAAGAAAACCGGGTGTGATTAGCATCTTAAGGAGCCCAGAGCTCCACGAGGCTGGAGTGCGGGACAAAGGCCCAGGCCAGGGAGAGCAGAAAGGATTAAAGGGAAGAGCAGGAGGAAGGGCACCGCCTGCAAATGAAACAAAGAGAGACCTTGACAAAACAGCCCCTTCCTTCCAAATGATTCTGTTTAGAATTTAGTAATAGAGACAGTGAGTGGGCCTTCCAGGGACTGGGAATAGGAAGGAAGTGAATGAATGGGGAAAATAATAACAAAGGGCCCCTTGCCTTCAAGGAGCTGTAGGGCAGAGAGGGGAAATTTCAAGAATGCCAAAGCATTGCCCATGGGGGGTTCTAGAGCTGCTCCCCAGACTGGCAAGAAGGATTTGATGTGGAGAGGAGGCAGTGATCACAGAGGCTGCACGTTTTATAAAATGAGCTCCCTTCTGGGATCAGCTGGGACCCCACGGGAAGCAGATGGGACCCTCAGACAGAGTAATTAGAGGAAACTTAATCAGGACTTTCTCTGGAAAGGTGTGATCTAGGTGGAGAAAGACAACTGGGGATGGTGGAGTATCCCGAGCTGAAGTCTACCCCAGGGCCAGGAGGTAAGGAGCGGTCACCAGAACCCGGAGAGGGAGAGAGACAACCTGACCAGAGCTGCAACCTTTAGTGGTGATTCCGCCCCCCAAGGTGACCCCAACAAAGGGAGCTTGGGGAGTAAGTACCTCCCCCCATGCTCCTCCCTGCACCCCATCTTCCCCTGGGCTTTACACAGGTTGACCCCAGCCGGCAGCCCCAGAGCAGGGAGTCTGTTGACCTAGTCAGTGGTTCTCAATGTGTGGTCTCTGGAGCAGTGGTCATCTGGGGGCTCATTAGAAATGCTAGTTCTTGGGCTCCACCCCAGACCTGCTGAATTAGAAATTATGAGGCCCAGGTCCCACAGTCTGTATGTTTAAAGTCTACCCCCAACCCCCAGGTGATGCCAATGCTGCTCAAGTTTGAGAAGCTCCCATCTTATCCCTAGAGATCAGCCTCCCAGATTGGAGAGCCAGGTGGAGGGGGTGTAGAGAAGGAGAGTCTGAGCACGCACAGGCTGGCAGTGTATTTTCTGATGCTACTTTTCTTCCAATCCAGAAAAAGCCACTGACCTTAGGTGTATTGGAGGCCTGGACAGGCCCAGGTTCTAATCTCAGTTCTGTCATTGACCTTGTGCGTGGCCTTTTAGCAAATTCACTTCTTCATCTCTCCGCCCCCAGTATCTCATCTGGAAGGTGGTTCTGAGTCAGCTTTCAAGGTAAAGAGGCCAAATTAAGATGAACGGACATTAAATCTGAACCTTATGAGGTTCCTTGAATCATAACTTTTGAGACTAGATGAGACTTGTCTAGACTTTTTGAGTTCACAGGCAAAGAGAGATGGCCCAGAGACCAGAGTGCCCTGCCCAAGGTCACAGAGAGAGTCTGTAGGACCTCTAGTCTCCTGCCTGCTGAGAAGCCAGCTGCTCCTTACCAAGGCACCCTGTCTGCATCAAGCCACACCCATGCTCTGGGGTGAGAACAGGGTGCTAAGGGCCTGACCTCAGAGAGGCCTTCTCTTCTCTTCTAGGAGGTGGGGCCATGGTATGCACAGAGGCCCCCACATCCAGGGAGGAACTCAGGTTGACAACATACTCAGAGGTCTATTCCCACAGCAAGTTTCTCTTCTGATTCCTGGGATTCTATAAAGATGGACACGCCACATGAGTGCCTTGATGAATGCTCCTGACTCTTGGCCTCCATTCTCCTTTACCATCTCTGAGGGTAGCCCAAGCCTGGGCCCTGCAGATCCCTTCTGGTACAGAAACCACTAGTTCCCTGCCATATCCCCCCAAACTCCCACTTGTGGGCATGCTGGTCCTAATTCAAACTGCCCACCCCTTCGTTTCTTTTCCCGAGAACTTATTCTGGCCACTGGAGCCTTCTCTGCCTGCTTGAAGTGCCAGGAAATGAATTAAACATCCAGTGACTGAGGCCAGTGGATGTTGAGGACCCCAGTTCCCTCTCCCCAAGGAGGAATAACTCAGGGGTGCCTGCTGTCCACTCTCTCCTGGAGCTTCTCAGCAGGATACACTCCAGTTGGCCACAGCAGCAACTTGTTGGATGACGCGTCCCTATTGAATTCTTGCCTTTCTCCATCTCACATCTCACTTCACTCCTGGTGTTTCCCGGGATCACTTCCTAAATCAACTACTTGCACCCAAACCTTTGTCTTAGGTTTTGCTCATGAGGAAATCCAAATAAGAGGCCTTCTCCTTTGTTTTGGAAAGGCCCCTCAGTGGGGCATTGCCTGGACGGCATGCTTAGGATGCAGACAGAGTCACAGGTCAGTCGCTGTCCTGCTAACCCTCTGAGTGCTCTGTCCAGCTGTCCTTCAGCCCCCTTCACTCCCACGAGGCTGCGTCTGCTAGAGTGGCTCCTCTCAGAGCCCCCAGGAGAGGAGCGGCCAACCTCAACCAGCATGGGTCGGGCAGGACAAGCAGGTGCACAGAATGTCAGGCCATCTCTGTGTCATGCCCCAGCCCAGCCACCCGCGCTCCTGATAATGGTAATTCAATCAAGATTGAATGTGCAGACCTTTAGCTTGAATGAGGTATCCAGGCAGTATGGGCAGAATTACCTGCCTCCTCCTTATCCACTCGTGCAAGATGATGGCATTAACATTTCCAATACTTCTAGGAAATGGTTTTTCAGCTCTACAATTCATTGTAATGAGTCAAATCTCTTTTCTCAGAAAAATCGCACCTTTTCCTTACCCCGCACAGTGCCCAGAAGATAGGCAGAAAGAACATCAAGTATCCGAATGATAGTCTCTCCCCGGCCCCACCTCTTTGAAGTGATGCTCTCCTAAAGTGAGTGTGACTGGAGATGACCAATTTGCAGGGTTACCTTTGGTGCTAGAGGATGGGCGGAGGTAGAACTGCACAGAGGAGGAGACTGCACCCTCCCCATGCCTGGGGCAGACCCCAGTGGGAGGGAGACTAGTGCTGGAGACAGAGGAGGTTTGGGAGAGAATGGAGGGCTGGAGAGGCCTGGCATGCAAGGGTCTGGAGGCAATGGATCTTGGGGTTCTAGGAGGAATGAGGACCCTACCACTCTATAAGGAAGCTCTTAACCTTATACCTTTCCTGAGTTATTAAACTTTTTAGAGCCTTGAGTTTCTCCTTTCTAAAATAATGTGATGATACATACATTGCAGGGTAACCATGAGTGCCAGATGGCACAGAATCCCTAGGGCTTCCAGAATAGTACCTAGAACATCCTACACTTTCCACACAGGTAAAGCCCTGTACCTCGATACCTGGCACAAGGTGGATCTTTGATCTCAGGCCCATTTCGAGTAAGATCTTCTGGTCTTTCCCAAGGCAGATTGATGTGAACAGCCAGAGTACCACTATGCTAAATAAGTAAACAGTCTGCACGCTAAGACTTGAGTGTGGACCAGTATCACCTGGAGGGCTTGTTCAAACACACATTGCTGGGCCCCACCTTGAAGTTTCTGATTCTGGTCGTCTGGCCTAGGGCCCAAGACTTTGCATTTCTTACAAGTTTCCAGGAGCTGCTGATGCTATTGGTCCAGGGACCACATTTGCAGTACCACTAGGCTAGGATAGTAATGAAACGAAATTAACATATTTGTGTTGACTTTGTATAACATAGCAAGTGCTTTCATATCTTCCTTCATCCTTTAATCCTTGCAGAAATTCTTCAAAGATAGATTTGATTTGGAAGTTATGGTTGGATAAATCAAGGCTCAGGGAAGGTGGAAACTGGCCGCCAGTGATATAGTTCGGGTGTGGGCAAGCCTTAGGTCTGCCTTCAGAGCCCAAGTAATCCTTATCTCCCTTTTCTGAAGGCAAGAATTGGCTGCCAGTCTTTGGGTGGGACAGGCTGGGTCTACAGGTGTGGTGAAGGGGAAAAGTTTGATCCCAAGATCCAGGGTAACTGCCATCCTTGCATGTGCAAAGGCCCCATGGTCAGAATAGACATAGTACATTTGAGTGACTAAAAGAATCTGATGGTCTCGAACCATCAGATCATACAAGGCACTGTGGGGTATGCTAAGCCTTTGTCCTCTGTCACTGTTGTGCTGCAGCTGACTCATACCAGCTTGCAAGAGCAGATTGTTACATTTTCAGGAATTTTATGAGCTGGTTAGTGCCTTGTTGGTAGCTTGAAATGGTCATGGTGGGAGTATTTACACCACAGAAATCAGCAGACGTTACAGATCAGGGCCTTTTTTTACTCCAGAGAGCTGTTTGTTAAACATTTACCAATATACTGCTGGACTTTGTCCTAGAGCAAGAAAGAGCAGATTGATTTCCATCAGACTGATGGTGTTTCTCTAGAGCTGTGTCCAGGGGGGCTCCTTGGATCCCCCTTCTGTGCAGTGTGTCCCCCCGTTCCTCTGCCACCTGCTCTCTCCTCCCCCACCCCCCAGCCAGCTCCTGCCCATCCCCATGACTTGGTGAGGGGGCCCAGGCTCCCCCACCCTCCTCTTCCTTCACCATTGAGGAGTTTGCTTCTCCTCCATCTGACTCTTCCTAACTCCTCTCCTTGTCTTGAATATCAAACAAGGAGGACCAAATTAGCTGTTTTTCAAGCTTGCAAAATGTAGATAGAGCATAATGAACGTTCTGGGCTGCTTGTAAATTACCTCATATAAACTCTTTCTCATCGCCTGCCGCCCCTTCTTTCTCCGTGTGCATGTGGGTAAACACAATTTTTTATCCTTCTAATTATATAAAGTTAGAAGAAGAAGGGGACACAGAATAATATTAGCATCTCTCAGAAGGAATAAATAAACCATGAGGACACTGCCACGTCTTGCAATGCCTTCCTGGCGAACCTGCAGCAATAGTCTGCCCTTTGACAAATATACACAATAGCTCTTTGCCTCTGTGGATAGATGAGTCTGCATTTGGTGCAGAAAGGGCAAATGGAGAGTGCCTGCCTTACGCACAGCCCCAAACCACCATTTATTAAGTACCTGCTGTGTACCAGGCACTGTCCTCATACTTTCTTTTCTTTTTTCTTTTTGAGACAGAGTCTTACTCTATTGCCCCAGGCTACAATGCAGTGACATCCTATCTCACAGCAACCTCAAACTCCTGGGCTCAAGCAATCCGCTTGCCTAACTCCCGAGTAGCTGGGACTATAGGCACCTGCCACAATGCCCAGCTAGATTTTTCTAATTTTAGTAGAGATGGGGGTCTTACTTTTGCTCAGGCTGATCTCAAACTCCTGAGCTCAAGCAATCCACCCACCTCAGCCTCCCAAAGTGCTAGGATTACAGGCGTGAGTCACAGTGTCCGGCCTCCTCACACTTTTCTGTAAAGCAGTTTTATATTTCAGAAAAATCGAGCAGAAAGTTAAGAAGTTCCCATGTACGTCCTCCCTCCCACCCGTGTACTGCTTCCTCTATTATTAACGTGGTGCACTGGTGTGGCGCCTTTGCTACAATTAATGAGCCAATATCGATTCATTGCTATTAGCTCAAGTTCATTGTTTACACTGAGGTCTGCTTTGTGTGTTGCACAGTCCTCTGAGGTTCGGCGAATGTATAACGACACGTATCCAGCATTACAGAACCAGATAGATAGAAGAGTTTCACTGCTCTAAACATCCCCTGTGCTCCTCCTGTTCCTCCCTCCCTCCCCCTAAGCCCCTGGCAAATATCGATCTTTTTACTGTCTGTAGAGTTTTGTTTGGGTTTGCTTTTCCAGAACGTCATGCAGTTGGGACTGTACAGTACGTAGCTTTTTCGAGTTGGCTTCTTTCATTCATCAGTGGCTTGATAACTCGTTTGTTTATCACTAAATAACATTGCGTTGTAGAAGTGTATAGATGCTCCTCAATTTATAATGGAGTTATGTTACAATAAACCTTTTATATCAACCTTGACAGACATTGATGGGAAACAAACCAATAAAAAAACCACAGCACAAACATAATAAGTCATACATGCATTGAATACACGCACCTAACCTACTGAACATCCCAGCTCCACCTACACGACCTTAACCGTGCTCAGAACACTTCCATTGAGCAAAATCATCCCGTTTTATAATACAGTGTTGAATATGTCATGTAATCAAAGGAATATTATACCCAAAGTGAAAAACGGAATAGTTGTGTGGATACCCAAAGCGCAGTTCCTACTGAATGCATACCGCTTTTACACCATCGTAGAGGCAAAAAATTCTAAGTCTGTCCATCTTGAGGGAGGGACCGTCTGTTCCACGATTGGTTTCTGCAGTCACCTATTGAAGGACGTATTGTTTGCTCCCAAGTTTTTGCGATTCGAAGTGAAGTTGCTATAAGCCTTCATGTGCAGGCTTTTGTGTGGACATAAGTTTTCAGCTTATTTGGGTAAACACCAAGACGCGCGATGGCGGGGTACTACGGCAAGAGCATATTTAGTTTTGTAAGAAATTGCCAAACCGTCTTCCAAAGTGGTTAGACCATTTTGCATTGCCCCTGGCAACAAGCAAGGGAGTTCTTGTTGCTCCACATCCTCACCAGCATTTGATGTAGTCGGCATCTTGGCTTTCAGCCGTTCTCATAGGGTGCGGTGGCATCTCATGGTTTTAATTTGCAATTCCCAGCATAGGGTCCTGAGCATCTTTTTGTATGCTTACCTGCCATCTGCGCGTCCTCCCTGATGAGGTGGTCTGTTCAGGTCCCTTCACCCTTTTTGAAATCAGATTATGTGTTTTCTTCTTGAGTTTTAAGAGTCCTTTGTATATTTTGGATACAAATCCTTTATCACGTATGTGTCTGGCCCGTATTTCTTCTCCGTCTACAGCTGAGCTTAATGTCCTAGCACTTTTCCTGTCTAATATTTTCCCAGTTAAGCCTCTCATGCCTGCACTCTGAGAGCTGTGTGATAGTGGTGTCAATGTACTAAGGAGGCTGAGGCCAAGAGGGATCAACCACGGTCCCAGGAAAGAGACGCTGTTATTTGGATGCCCTGCAGAGCCCGCTGGTTGCAAGCTAACCCCAGCTGCCTCCTGTGTCTCACCCGCATGGCTGTTCCTCCCATTCTCCATCTTCCCAGGACAGGAGAATCTTACAGCCCCTGCAACATATGCCTGTGTCTTCAGGATCTCTGATTTCCCTCTTGCTGTTGTCCCTAATGCAAAGACTTCCTCACTGTCCACTGGTCAAGCCTTGCTCATTTTTAATTCTCCATCCACCTGCCGTCCACCTGTCTATTCCTACCTTCTAGACCGGAAGCTCCACTCCTATGAATAATCTGTCTCCCCCAATAACGTAACACACTCCTTAAGCGTAAGTATCACGTCGATGGCGTTTTATTAATCCCTTCAACTAGGCTGACCCATGGTAGGATTGCAGCAAATGTGTTCTTAATCAATGAAGGAAGAGGTGGTATCGGCAAACGCTATCGTCTGTCGGCAAGAGGCTCCTTTCATCTTTGAGAATATTTAAGTCGAAGGAATGAGTTTGGTTCTTTTTGTTCTGTTTTTCATCATTTCTGCTTTCAGATTTTTAAATTTCATTTTGTACTTTAAAAATTCCCTTTCAATGTTTTAAACCAGAATTTCTGTTCCCAGTGCTAAGGACCCCAAGGGCAGGCATAACTCAATAAATCAACTAGATTTTTGAATCAATAAGTCATTAGCGAGACCACTGAGTAAGAACACAATGGGCATTTTCACATTTTTAAGGCTTACAGTTCCCGGAGCTGCTGATAACAAGGCTCGATGCCCCAGACGCAGAGCCGGGCACCAGGCCTTGTCTGAATCCCAGCTTCCTACATGGGATGGCCCCCAGGAAGCCCCCCGCTCTGGGGCTGGAATACCGCAGGAGCTGGGGACAAGCCATTTGCACAGACTCCAGCAGAAATACCTGAGATGCTCAAAATCCCAAGGCAGAGCCTCATGTGAGCAGAGCAGAGGCTCGGGGTCAGAGGGACCTGAGAGGGAGATCTTGTCTCTGCCACCTACAGGCTGTGTAACTTGGGAAACTTGCTTAACTTCTCTGAGCCCCAGTTTCTTCATCTGTCAAATGGGAAGAATCATAATACAACATCATTCTGGTATCTTTATAATAACTTAAGACATTATTTTGAGGCATAAATGGTTGAGTGAGATAATATAAAGTTACCTTCAAACTCCTCCCCTGCCTCACAACCCACTCTTCCACCCACCCGAAGCGATTCCTTAGACACCCCCCCCACCTACACCCTTTAGTTACTTCCACTGAAATTCTTCCCCATGATAAGTAAAGAAAGTGGCATTTAGCATAACCCACTGTCTAGCACTGTGTCTGCCACATGCCACATGCTTACTGAATAATTCTTAGATTAAATAATAGCTATGGGGTGGTGCCCCAGACCAGTCCTGGGCCTGCCTGTGCATCATTAGACCAATTGCTCACCTTCTCCTACTCTGTTCTGCATTTTCCAGGTAACTGGCCCCTGCAGGTTGCATCTCTCAGGCTCTATTGGCAGCTGGCTTCCGGCTGGGTTGAAAGAGAGAAGCGGGGTGATCACCCCTCTATCCCAATTACAGTTGCCTTCCTCAGCAGCAAGGGGAACTCCTCCTTGTCTCCAGCTCCCACCGGAGAAGCCCACTGGCCTCAGTTTCCAGCAGGTGGCCCCAACTCCTGAGCTCTGGTGGCCCCAGTCCTCCCAACGTCCCTCCAGCCGTGGGGTAGGCAGGGTCCCTCCGTTGTTGCTTTTAACCCTGAGTTACTTCGCGCTCTTCTGACTGCTCAACAATTCTGTCACCGAGGCAACCACTTCTCTGGAGTCAAATCCCCCTGCGGGGTATTTCTGAAGTGGCCCTATTACCCTCAGACTGTCTGAACTCAGAGTGAGAACTCCACCATTCACTGGCCCATGTGGCCAGTCAGTCTTTGTGAGCCTCAGTTTCCTCATTTGTAACCAGGGATAATGGGGCCCACCTTCCTTCTCTCACAGGGTCAGGATCACCCCACTGGGTGATCTGTTTATACATCTGCCAGCTACTTCTTGAGTGCCCAAAAGGGTGCAAGGGATCAAAGAGGGATGTTATCCATCTCCCTCCCTGTTCCATCCCCTGCACCTCAAGGGAATTCAGGTTAATGGCAGCAAATGTGCTCCATGGACCACAAAGTGCAGTGGGACTCCCACAGGATAAGCTGATCTGATATCCATGACCCCTTCAGGGGAATCCCTCACAATGCCACGAGCTCACCAGCCCACTTACTGAGATCCCCATCCCTACCCTGGAGGATGGCAGATTGGCCAGAGGCTGCAGGGACCACACAGTGACATGGATAACAAGCTAAGGCCCCTCCTCCCACCCAGACCCAACCAGGGTGTCCCACGAGTGTGTGTCTGTTCACATGTCAGAGCTCGCTTAATTAATTAGAAAGGATTACCCTGATTCTTCTGCTGTTCTAGTTTCCTTTTAATGGTTTTTATTTACTGTTATTTGAAGGAAGCATGCTATCAACCAAAGCCTGCAAATCTTGTTTATGTCTAGATGGTGTCTGAAAGGATATCCTCTGCAACATGACTTTCAGTTATTGATGAGCTCTTTTACAATGATTTAGGCAGCCTCACTTTAATGACAGTATCGATAACAGTATGTGGCTGACAATCTATTCTCAACAATAATACTCCGAGGAGCAAAAAAAAAAGCAATTTGTGCATATGTATAAAATAAGCAAACTGGTTGTTTTTAAGCCAACCCGAAACTGGAGGGTAATTTGTTCAAATTCAACCCTCTCACATCCCAAGTATTTTTATATGGTCTCTCCTGTGTGTCCTATGAAGAAAGTATTTCCATTCCTATTTGAATGATGAAATCGCTAAGACTTAGAGAAGCCCATGACTAACCCAGTCCTTTATAAGGTTGCTGACCTTCCTGAGCTGCCATTTTCTCATCTGTAAATGGGATTAGTGACTGAGGGCTGTGTTGGGGGTTAAATGAGAGAGTAGCGTGACACTTGGTAAGCAGTCATGTATAAATGTGGGTGAAGACACTGCTGACTCCTCACCCAAAGGCCTCTTATCAATCATCCTTGATTTCTGCTCTCTGTCTCTCTCCGCAGATGACCATTCTCGGGTGAGGCTGCTGGTGCTGGATGGAGACCCACACTCTGACTACATTAATGCCAACTACATTGATGTGAGTGTCTTAACGGAGCAGGGCAGCCAAGATCTGAGGTCAGCTGTGCAGGCTTAAGATCTGTGCTTGTCCCCCAAGATCTCCCACTAAAAGTGACCCTTCCATAGTATATCCAGAGCAGCCCGAATCCTCCCTGACTTGTGTAACTAGCATAACCCATAGCTCACATCCTCTTCCAGGCTGGCTAGAGTAGCCTACTCTAGGGGGCCAGGACAACTGTGAGTCTTATTCCCTTACCCCATGGATTCATTTGTAGATGTGGCTGCTAACCCATTCATTCATTCACTTTAAGGCACATCCGTTTACACAACAAAAATTTAAAAACACCTACTGTGTGCTAGATGCTGTAGGAACCTAAAGCTAAAAATATCATGGTCTCTACCCTCTGAAACCTTAGCAGGGCGATAAGTGGTGTGCATCAATATTTCCAGGGCAACGCAGAAAGTGGTAAGTGTCCTAAGTTCAGATAAAATGCTGCAGGGATTCAGGGGTGGGGAAATACATTGCCGCTTCCATCAGGAATGCAAAATGTGATGTGAACCAAAGCTTCCAGCACAGGTGGAATTTAAAATCAAAGAGAGCAGAGATGGGGCTGTGGACAGAGGGAGCCGCAGAAGCCCAGTTGTGGCAGCCTGCGGGGAGATATGTAGCAGCTCTGTTTGAGGGGAGCAGAGATTATATGTATAATGGAAAAAGTGGGAAATAAGGTGACAGCCTAGATCACAGGCATCTTAGACGGCCAGACTTAGGAAGTAGGACTTTATCTCATAGGCAAGAGGTAGATAGTGAATGTTTGTAAGGAAGTGACCAGTTCAGAATTGGAGGTGATTTGTCATCTACGGAGGGGACCATAGATCAGAGGGAAGAGATTCTGGAATGAAGACAGCCAGTAGGGAAGAAGCTACTTCACTATTACAGAGACAATTGAGGAAGGCACTGGACTCAAACACATGTCCAGAAGGGTGGGCAGAGAAGGGAAGAATTTGCAGCATGAGGCATGGCCACCGGGGCCAGATGGACATACTTACGTGACTGGTGCAAGCCGTGCTTCTCAGGACCTCAGCTTGGAGCCCAGGGACCTTGAAGAATGCTCAGAGATTCATGTGGGTCCCTCAGGCTCCCAAATGCATTTAGAGAGAAGCTACAAAGTGTAGTGACATTTTTGGCGAATTCCCCTGTAATCTAGGCTGAGCCGGATGACAGCAAATACTTACTGGGATTGTATTGGTGATTGCCCTGTTTGTCCTGAGACCTGTCCCTTGTCCTTTCTGTTCTGCCTTGCATTGCAGGGGTGTGTGTGTTTGTGTGTGTGTCTGCACACCTGTGAGTTTGTGTTTTGCAAGGAGAGGGAAGCTGACTCCTTTGAGGGGAGATTGGAGCATGATAGGAAAGGAGTAGCCAGTGTGTTCCCCTCTCCCTTCCTTGGTGGCAGCCACCCAGGTGGCTCCTCCTGTCTGTGGCTCCTGCTCCCCTCCACCAGCCCACCATAGTCCCAGCTCCTGCCAGGTGGCCCGGCTCCTGGGCTGCAGTCACTGCTCTGTCTCCAACTACCCCACTAGATCTAAAGGTGGTTGCAGCCTCTGCTGTCCCAGGTTGCTGGGATGCGCGGCTGTTCCCTGTTTGGTATCTCAGCTCCTCCATCAGCTGTATAACCAGCTCCCCGTGCTGAATTCCCTCTGTCTGATACACCTAGACTGGTTTCTGTTTCCCCCGCTGGACCCTAACAAAGGGCCTGTTATGTGGCCCAGAGCTGGGGCTGGAGCTTCAGTGGAGGTGAAGGTGGATGTAGTTTTTTTCACCATGGCCTTTCTGGGGAAGTTGACAGGAGATGGCCAGATCTGATGAGCTTTTCTCCAGCCCAGAGCAAGGTGCTCTGAGCATCCGTGACCCATGCCCTGGTGCAGTTAGTATTCATTTCACAAGCACTGAGCTCTGGAAATAGAGACCTTTAAAACCAGGTCTCTGACCTAAAAGGCATTCAAGCCTGGGGAGGGAGTCAGATAGGAAAAGGGGCCCTCCCAGGACAGGGGCGATGGGACCATAAAAGAAAATCAAAACCTAGCGTGGGTAGTAGGGCAAGTGGTGGGTTCAAGGCTTCCTAGAAAAGGTGACATCTTAGTTCTGCCTTAGAGCCAGGCGGCCAAGAAGGATTTATAGTAAACTAAGACTTCCTGGTGTCTTTCCACATACCAACATCTCCTCAACCAGGACCAGAACCTCACAAAGTAAGTGCCATTACTACCCATTTCCAGAGGAGCAGCTGAGGCTCTTGAAGTGATTTAACCTGTCCAGGAGTGCACTGCTGGGGGTAGGGGAGGAGGAAGCAGAGGATTGAATCAGGGGGGCTTGCTCCCCATATCCCACTGCCTCCAATAATAGCAGGAAGCAGTGGCAATGCCAGTTGGCTCCTCATGAGTCATTCTAGGGCCCTGGGATGGGTGGTTTGAAGAAGTCAGTTTATCAAGACTTCTTACTAACCCTTCAAGGTAGGTGTTTTCTTCCCATCCTTGGGGACAGGAGGGATGAGGTTTAGAGAGATTGGGAAGCTTGTCCAGGGCTGCGCTGCTGGTCAGAACCAGGATGGGCACCAGATCTGGCCAACCCCCAGTGCAGTGCTTTCTCCTGCCCTTCCCTGCCCACTCCCAGATACCACCACCCTGTAGGCAGAGCACAGCAGGGACTTGGTCAGCGCATGCTGGTCCAGGTTGAATTGCTTCCTTCCATTTTTCCTTGACCTTGGCAATGGCTAGTTAGTTGGGACCCTGAGGGCACAGCACACACAGGGTCCCACATGATTAAACTGCTCTGGTGAAAATTCGTCATCTAGAATGCTAGAAACCCCCAGCAAAAGTCGCTTCCCTACAACACTCAATCCAAATTGAGTGAGTGTCTCACTGCAATCACAGCCAAGAAATAAATACTTTGGTATTTTATAGGCAACAAATGAAATTGCTCTAAATGCAAGTGAATCTCTACAACTCGTACCAATCATGCCTCCCATTTCTCTTATGATCTGTCTGCACAAGGCGTTTCGGAAGCCTTTAAAGGTAGGAAATAAGACATCTAGGTTCAAAGCATTGCCCAAGGTCACAAGACTAAATGCCGCTTCTCTGCCCCCTGAGAACACACCACAACCTTCTTTCGCTCTCTGCTCTCACAGAGCAGATTATGCGGACAGGACAAACGACCTCTGTTACACACCGTCTTATCATGGGATGGTGCACTCTGGCCTGAATCTCAGTCATTAGAATCAAGGCTAACAAGACAAAAGTCGTGACTTTGTCCCTTGCTGGGTTTGTTGTATTCAATCCTTTCTGATTACTAGCTTTGTGGTCTGGGTAAATTATTCTATTTACTCATTCTGCTGTCTGTAAATTGAGAAGATAATACCACCCACAAGTATGTGATAACTGATGTGAAGTATCTCTCCAGGATCCCCAAAAGATCAGAGGCTCCCTCCACGGAGGAATCCAAGAAGCGTTTAATAAGGATGGGAACAGGATTAAGAGAAACCGACAGGGCTGGGAGCAGTATCTCTGGGCTAGCAATGCCAGGGAGCTCTTACCCGCCTTAGGCACAGACAGGGGAGAGAGTAGCTATAAGACAGGACTGTCCCTTAGGAACCGTAGGCTGGAGAGACAGAGTCCAGCCGTGGTGTGCTGGTGGGGATGGACCTGTATATGCCTCCTCCTGTGGCCCCTGAGCTCCTGGTTCCTGCTAGCAGAGGGATTGATAGGGAACCCATGGTGTGGTCCACAGAGGTTACCTTCCTACCAAGCAGAGCAGAGTGTGGGAGGTAAGAGGGGAACAAAAAGGTAATTGCCCAAGGTCACAAGACTAAATGCCTTAGAGTCCTTTGGAGTCCAAGGCATTAGAGAGAGGGACAGAGAGAGGATACCAGCCACTAGCCCTGTCTTGAATGCTGTTCATAGAGTGAGTGTAGAGAAACCCATTAATGACGAACCTACTATATACTCCAGCAAAGTTACAATTCCCTGTGTCTCTGTGGGGATTCCTGGCAGGACACAGGCACCCCAGACACCCCTCTGGGCCCTCCCTCCTTTGCCCTGCTTTTCACTCCAGCCAGAATCTTCCCTGATGCTCCAAAGGGCGACCTGCTGGTGCTAGAAACGTTTCTCCACAATTGGATCTTGACGATTCATTGAAATGACTCGTTTGGGATGACGAGCAGGATGGGGCCGGCCCTGTCTGGGCCTCCGAGGCCGCCGTGGTCTGCTACCGTCTGAACCATCCCACCGGCGGGTTTGTTTGCACACCCGAAAATGTATTGGCCACTTAAATCTGTTATAAATTACCAGCCTGGAAATAAATATCGTATCTGGGTCCCCAGTAAGTAACAGATGCACGAGTGCAGAGTGAGATAAATGCGTTTTGGATGCAAACCTCTTTCCCATTGCTCACAGACAGATGGAGGCAGGCCCAGTGCTGGTTTGCAGTCGATCAGCGCGCTGCGTAGGTGGGACTTAGATGAACTCAAAGTTCTTTTAAGGTTAGGAAGTTTTCTGTACTAGCTCCTGGCAAATCCCCAGAGGAGCCCCAATTGAGCAATACATCTCCTTTTATCTCCTTCGCTGAGGAGTCTCGTGGCTAGAATGTTTTCTCTTTGGGGACCGTGTGGGTTTTTGGAAGCCAGGGAGGGTCTCTTTACTCAGATGCAGGGTGGGGACAGGCACGCGGCATGCATGCATTTATACTGTGTGTATTGATCAAGGCGCGTGGCCCAGGAAGACTTCCAGGTACTGGGGACATAGCCGTGAGCAATCTAGGCACGGCAATGCCACAGGGGTGCCCCGACTCATCAGAGGGGAGAGAGACCATAGCATGCAAATCAATAAAGGACAGTGTGCCGTTTGGTGACGAGTGTTCAGTGTGAGTGGAGAGGGACGTGCCCTGTGCAAGTGATTGACACCTGAGCGGAAGCCCAATGAGGCAAGAGGAGAGCCACTTGGGTCTCTGGGGCGGATGCTGCAGGCATAGGGCACGGTCTGCGCTCAGGCCTCTGATTGGACACGGGGTGGCTGCTCCTGAGGAAGAGCAGTCAACATTGGACGCAGGAAGAATAGCAGGAAAACTGGGAATATTGCCGAAGGAATGAGATGGGAATGGCAGGGGCTGTTGAGATGCCCAAACTGGGCTGAAGGACGAAGCACAGTCAGCGGCCATCTCCTGGCAGAACCCTCCTCTGGCCTCCCTGAGTCCACAGAGCCCGCCTCTCCCCAGTCTCTTGACACCTGTGAGCTGCTCAGAAGCAGAGCCCTCATCCCTCTGATCCACTCTCGCATTCCGGGTGCCCGGTACACAGCAGTCGGTACTCGGTTAACTCCTGCCCCTAGAAGAAAAGGACGAAAGGACACCGCAGCACACGTGTCCATGCTCGGTGGGCACAGGCACAGCCCTGCTGGGCTGCTCAGGAGAAAGGACTTAGTGCTATGTCCCAGCAAAGGTTCAAGTGAAGAGTGGTGTGTGGGATTGTGGGAGGGGACCTAGAGGGACTTCTGAAAGCATAGCTGGAGATGAGGAGAGGGACTGATGACCAGTCCCAAGCTGAGGCATTTGGACATTGGCACTTAGGCAGCACAGAGCTGTTGTTGGTTACAAGTTTGGAAACACACCCAGTGTGCACAGGGACGCTCACTGGGGCAGGACGCAGCTGGCTGCAGGGGACAGCTGGGGCAGCAAGGCAGCCTACAAGAGGTTGATGCTGTCACCCGGGCCAGGTGGAATCAGGACTGTGAGAAGGAGTGATGGCAGAAGAGGGTAGACTTGAAAAATCTCATTTTTAGGCTCTAGGGAATGCCTTTCTCTTCCCAAACCTCCTCAAGAAAACCCCTGAGTATAATTCAGGGACATCTCTGTCCATCTTGACTTGGATCTTCTCTGTCTTAGAGAAGGGCTCAGTCATCACACTCACAGAAGGGAGGGCTCCTGACTCCAGTATCCACTGACTGGCTTACGTGGACTTTTAGTCTTTGGTAGCCACTTAATAAATGTTTGCCAAGTAAGTAATAAAATAATAGCAAAGGCGTGTACATTAAATTTCAGAATAGTGTGTAGGGCACAGGAACTGTCATATACTAACTCCTTTAATCTGAGCAACACTCTAATGTAAATGCTGTTATCCTCATGCTACAAGGAAAAAAAAATAATTGAGGCATGAAGAGGTTAAGTAACTTGCCCCAGACCACACAGCCTTGAAGAGACAGGGCCAGGATTCAAACCCAGGCAGTTGGGTTCCAGAGTCTATGGTACACAAAACCACTATGGGATACTGCCTGTCTAGTTGGTTTGCTGATGTCTTGTAGACTGAGCATTTGCCCTATGCTCTCTGGGAATTAAAATTTAAAAAATTTAGTAGGCAGTGTTTTTGTCTTTAAGAATATAGCTATATATGCTAAGTAGACAGGACCACTCTAGCAGAGTTTAAGTGTGGGTGTTGATTGCTATGTGGTTAATCCAGTAGTCCTGGTCATGGCATTGGCCTTGGATTGGTGCTGATGTCCAACTCTAGAACATGCCCAGCAACTGGAAGGTTCCTGTGAATTAGATGTTGAGCAAGTGAAAGAATACAGAAGAGAAATGGGGGGGGAGGGGCTCAGAAACTAGTATTTGAAACAGAAAGTGTGTCCAAAACTTTAGAGATGCATTTCTATGGCACCACAAACCACACAGATGGCGATTCTGGCTATTTTCTGAAGAAAGAGGCATTGGGGCAGCTGATCCACCTCAATAGGGCAGAAAGGTTGGTCAACGACATTTAAGACAAACACAGGTGTTCATCAAACTTTCAGGCTTATTTTCTCCAGAGATGGTTAACTGCAGAAGTGAAGTCGACTTCAGGGCTGTCAACAGCTCCGTAATTGGCATCCGTGTTATTTTTTTAATTTATTTATCTATTCAGTCATTCACTCATTTATTCATTTAACAAATACTAATCGCATTCAGTGTTCTACACTAAATGCAGACCCATCTGTCTCCAAAACATAAGCTTCTGCTCAGTGTGGTAGCCATACATATTACCTCTCTGAGACAAGAAAGAAGGCTCTCCATCTATGCCAGGCCCCAGAGAAGGTCACCGTCAACTCCTCCCCAGTGGTTAGGGTTATGGCTCTAGTACACCAGAGCCATACACTTTGTATACTCTAGTACACTTTGCAATGTACAGGGAAATCAGAAACTGGTCTTTGAATTAGCAAGTAGCTCTCTCTTGGCCTCCCAGGCACATCTCTGTGAGGGACTCTCTGTACCTGGAACTTCAATTCCAAGGCCAGGCATGTCGGCAGAGAGAAGCAATGTGGCGTCTTCCCAACTTGCTTTTTCTTATGGTTGATATTGCAATGGGGTTGGCCATAGCATAGTTTTCTTCCATTTTCTCCTCTGAGTACCCCCAAAGGACCTCCTACAGTGTTCTTCTGATAATCATGGCTCAGGAAAGACTTTCGGATGGTTGATGTCCTCAAAATACCTGAAGACTCCTTCTCCACCTGTTTGGGGGGCATCAGCATAAGTGGTGCCCACCCAGTTGTTGCTCCCAACGCAACAGACTTCCTGGCGAATCTGTGTGGGCTCCTCACAAGTAACTACAAAAATAGCTTCCACTGAGTTAGTGACTTACTAAGCACTTTACAAGCATTAGCTTTTTTAATCTTTGCCACTTCTCTGGGAAACAGTTAATTCTAATCCCATTTTGCCTATGAGGAAACCGAGGCTTTGGGTTAACACTGTGCCGTTTGAAAGCTTTGACTAGAGACCCTTCACCATGCTTTTTCTCCTGTCCCCCAGGGATACCATCGACCTCGACACTACATCGCAACTCAAGGTAAGTGCCTTCCCTCCACCAGGTGCCCCAGAGAGGCCTCCAGGGTGCCAGGGAAGAGGGCCCTCTGGGAAATTGGGGGGTTGCTGGGCTCTCCTTCTGCATCTGTCCCCCCAACACTCCTCCACTAAAGGTCCTGGCCCTTCTCTGGAGAATGGGGATGAGCTTCTGCCAGCAAAGAACCACACAGAGATAGATCTGGAGGGCCATCGGAGGTCCTTGGGATTGTTGATTGTTTATGAAGGAGAGAGGTGACGAGTTCAGCTATAGAAGGTAGGGATGTGAGTAGAAGGAGGAGCTATCACCAGGAAATGGTCAGGAGGCAGGGCCTCAGTCAGGGAAGGCCAAAAGAATCAGCTGTGGGCAGGTGCCACCAGTGTCCCCCAAACAGAACCGGAGCTCATGGTACCTTATCTCCCCAATGCCTTAGCTCTCCTGCCCATAAGAGAGAGAGGTGCAGCCAGTTGCCCTAGAAAGCAACTTGGCAATACATTCTTACAAGTCTTTAGAATGATCATTCCTTTCAAGCGCTCCTGGGGAAAAAAAGCCCCGCAGATAATTGTATGTGTGGACAGTGATGTATAAACGTAGTAAAAACATTCTCCACAGTGTTATCTATACTAGGACAAAAAGGTAAAAAATCGTAAATGCCTAACAGTTGGTAGATTGGTTAGATAAAAAGGAGCACCTCCATGTTATAGAAAACTACACAGCTATGAAAAATATTACGCTTAGGAGGAATTTGTAAGGGCATCAGAAAATGCATAGAGTAGTTATGCTTGCTGCAGTAAATATACACACACACATATAAATACAGAAATGGTATGCAAACTCTTATATCAAACACACATAGTACTTTCGCAATTTAAAAATAATGTATGCCCAGGACTCTGAAAGAGTAATTTTCAAGGAAATTGCTTTGGACTATCAGATTCTATTTTCTACTCCTTGTCTGTTTTTTTTTTTTTTTCTTCCTTTCTGTTCAGACTCCAGAGAAATGCCTCCAGCGTTTCTGAAGCTAAAAATGAGGCATCTCCTGTGTTTGTTCTCAGCATCTGGCACCTGGCAGCTCTCTCCCCTCCTAAACCCTAACTCCAGTTGCCTGCCTGTGTCTTATTGAGGTTCTGAACCCAATGTTTGGAAACTCCCCTACACCACACCCCATCGTATAGTCCAAAGAAGATAATGAATGGCTTTTGCAGAAAGGGTCTGAACAGGAGGAAGACAGAGGGAGAGAGGAAGCCGCCATATTCCCCGTAGCTGGCTCAGACTATGAAAATTTGCAATGCAGCTTTTTTGATCCCTATTCTGACCTGGCCCCCATCAGGCTTACATACTTGTCCCAGGCCCCAGTGTCAGCTACTTGGTGTCTTACTGAGGACCCCCTGGCCTATCTCTTGCTCACCAATGTGCAGTCTTGACTAACCCCTCAAGAGGAACAGACCTCCAACTGCCTCCTTGCTCCTGCAGCCTCAAACCCTTCCGTCTTCTCTGTTGGCAGGTCCCATGCAGGAGACAGTAAAGGACTTTTGGAGAATGATCTGGCAGGAGAACTCCGCCAGCATCGTCATGGTCACAAACCTCGTGGAGGTGGGCAGGGTAAGACTCTCCCGCAGGTACCCGGGCAGAGGACACTAGAGGGGGGCCCTCCAGCATCTCTCTGTTCCATGCACTGTGCTAAGTGCCTCCTAGTCAAAACTTCGCCCTCATCGACCCTCTAAGGGAGACATTTCTGCTTCACATTCCAGCAATACCCTTTTCCTTCAAATCCCCTTCATCCCTGTTTCCACTGTTCTCTCCATTGATGACATCATCTCATGTAATTCGAGGAAATTAAAGCCATTGGACGTGAGTGCTGTCATTGTCATCACACCACAAAGCTACAATCCTCCTTGCATCTACAACCATCTTCTCCTTCTGCCCCTCTATCATCAGGTTCAACCATAAGCAATGGCTGTTTTGGGGTAGCCCCAAATGAGCCCAAATCAGCCATTGCTTATGGCTCAGCCTAATACCACAGAAGCCCGTGTTTCTGGCCTCTCAAAGTCCAGCCTCGGGCCTTGAATCACAGATTCTGCTTCACTGTTTTCCCAGTTCCACGTCCCTCACTTGAAAAATAAGTCTCTGTCTCATGGCTGGACTGTTCCTCCCAGCATACAAACATGCTCAGGGCCTCTCCATGTGATAAGGCTGAAAATAGGCAGATACAAAGTATTCTCTTGTCCCCACTTTTCCAAAAAAACTTTAAAGAAGGCTCTGTTTCTTCACTCCTGTTTGCTTCCACCCCCTGGGGCAGAGCTCCTCCCTCCACTCCGCCCCTCGCGATATTGTCAGCACCACTCACATCCTTCATGAGGACAGTCCAGTCGCCACTTTCTCTTCTCATCTTACTCAACCTCTCAGCAGCATCTGACACTCTGCCACCTGCTCTTCCTCCCTGACCTCTAAATCTTGATAAGTCTTCAAGGCTCAGGCCTTGGGCTCCCTCTCTGCTCTATCTCTACTCTCTCCTGGGTCATCCTTGACTACTCCTTGGGCTTGAAATGGGACTGCTATCCCCAGCTTCTTTTCTGCCTGCTTGGTTAACGGCCGCATGAGGGCGGGTGGGCGGCTGAGTTTAAAGGCAAAGTGTACAGACCCTCTATATATCATAGTTACTGACAAGAGAGTGGGCAGGTAAGTTTTTGTTTGAGGGAGAACCAGATAATCTGAGAAAACCTGGGTTGTCACAGTCTAGGAAAGGGGTATGGACATCTCATGGCCTCATAGGAATTTAGGGTCAAGAGAGACTTTACCCTTGAGCCCACTCCCATCCGAGTCTGTGGCCCAGTTTTACAGATGAGGAAACAGACCCTAAGGGTGGAGTAACTATCCTAAAGTCACCCTAGTTAGGAAATCTGACTCATAATTCTCATTCAGGTGCCCGTGATCCTCCACTCGGACTGTTCCCCCAAGGAGTCAGACGTGGGGTGCAGTTACTATGAGAAAAAAGACCAACCCAGGATTCAAGGACTCGAAGGCAAATTCCAGCCTATCCCACATTAGAAGGGTGGACCCTGCCTTTGTAGGGTAGACCGTGAATCTGAGTTGGCTATTGGGAGGAATGGCGTCTCTTGGTGGGGCTCCTGCTAGTCACCAAGCACCATTCCAGACACTTACTGTAAATTACCTGAATTTGTCTCACATCAGTCATAGCAGACAGTGTTTCTGGTTATTATTCAGACGGCCTTGTGTGTATCCAGGCTCTAGCCCTTACTGACGGTTGACCTTGGGCAATTTCCTTAGCCTTCCTATACTTCTGATTCCTCATCTGAAAAATGGGAAAAATAATAATATCTAGCATCATAAGTTTGGGGTGATATGTCATGAAAATTATACATGTAAAGTATTAGTAGAACACTTAGTAAGCAGTCAGTAAATGTTAGGCGTCACTGTTGATAGGAAGCTGAGGGTCCGAGAGGTTCCAGCACTTTCTGGAAGCCGCACGGCTACCGAGTGTTAGCACCAGGCAGTGACTCCACTTGCCTTCAAACCCTGCTGCACTGTACCAGTGCTTCCCTAAGTGGGTTCCATGGGATGCTAGTCTACAGGATACTTAGTGAGAAGAGGGTTCCCTGGTTAAATACGTTTGGGAAATGCTGTATGTCTATGCCCCTTTTGGAGAGGTGTGAAATGCACACGCATTAGCAGTAGCACATTGAAGGAGCTGAGTAGTCCTGTAGCAAAGCAGCCTGTTTGATTCTGTTTAATCCAGCATTTCCCAAACTCATTTGACCACAAAACCTTTTTTTTGTTTGTTTGTTTTTTCTTTTTTTTTTCTTTTTTTGTTTTTACCTAACACCTATTAGCACCCAGCGGAACACACTGTGGGAAAGGCCACGCTAGGCCGCGCGGCGTCCCCCGGAATGGTAATAATGCTTTTGTTTTTTTAAGGGGAAAACCGTGATCACTTTTTCCTCCAATGGAGTGTGAATTAAAGAACCGACTGTGGGATGGCTTGTTCTGAGCACCTGTCCCCACGACCGGGGCAGGGAGGAGCTGCAGAGTCTTCCCTTGGAGCCCAGCTCCAGCCGTCCTTCTCCCAGCTCAGATCCTTCCTCCGTCCCGCCCCCTCCAATAACCATTCTGAATGGTGTCCCCTCCTGACCAGTTCTGCTCCCACCTCCTCACTATCTCCCGCTGTTATCCTCATCTCTGCTCAGCTGACAACATGCAGCTGCTCCAGCCTGATACTGTAAGAAGGGGACTCAGCCAGTCCCCCCAAACTGGCCGCATGACCTAGGACAAGTCACCAAACTTCTGAACTTGAGTATTATTTTCATCTGTAAAACAAGGATAATAGAACCCAGCCAGCTCACCTTGTTCTGCTTGATCACTGAGTGTGCCACTGCATTTGGAAATTACTAGGAGCTTTGCAAAAGGAGGGACTTCTATTATGCCTAATGGCTGCAATGCCTCTGGGAGTGAGCCTGGCCCTGGCGAGTTTGCTGCCCCCTGGCCAGCCGAGAACCCCGTGGGCTAGTTCTTAGTCCACCAAAGTCGCCCTTGGGTGTATTTGAATGGGAAGGCCAGAGGAGGTGGCTGCTCACCCATAACCACGTGCTCATACATCCTTGTCTCTGTTCTCTCTCTGTCTCTCACTTGGCCACAGGTGAAGTGTGTGCGATACTGGCCAGATGACACAGAGGTCTACGGAGACATCAAAGTCACCCTGATTGAAACAGAGCCCCTGGCAGAATACGTCATTCGCACCTTCACAGTGCAGAAGGTAAGCTTTCCTGCGGCTGTGGGCAGCCCGGCCACCTAGTGAGCTGGCTGGTTTGTTCATTTGGAACATGTGGGACCTGAGGGTCTGCTCTGCACCCAGCTCCACACTCAGCACCAGTGAGATCAGCGGCTGAGCCAGACGTGGATCCTGCTGCAATGACAATGGAACCCACACCTAGTGGGAGACACAAACAGGATTCAACAGACAGATCAAGAAAAGAATGACACATCATGATAAAAGCCACAGGAATATGCAAAGGGTGGAGAGAGAAACCCATAGGAAGAGGGGGTGGTCGGCGGGGCCTCTCAGAGGAGGAAGCATTGGGGTGGAGAATGAAGGAGGAGGAGCCAGCCAAGGGGAAGATGGAAGGAATAATGTCACAGACAGGGGATGGGGCTCAGGGGGGACATGCAAAGAGTGAAAGGAAGGAAAGATTGCATCAGGTTCTAGGCCTGTGGTTTTCAACTGGGGCAATCTAGTCTCCTGGGGGATATTTATCAATGTCTGGAAACACTGTGGTTGTCACAGCCGGGGGGTAGGAGGTAAGCTGTCATAGGCATGTAGCAGGTGGTGGCCAGGGATACTAATATCCTTCAGTGCACAGGACAGCCCCCAAAACAAAGAATTATCTTTCCCAAGTGTCAGCAGGGCCAAAGTTGAGAAATGCTGGTCTAGACATAGGGTTGCAGGAATTTGATGAGCAAGAATGAAGACTGCAAATAATGATTATTATCACATTTATAAGGTAGTTAGAATTGTTGCTATTATAGCATTATTCCTATACCATAATGACAGCTAACATTTACTGAGCACCTACTAAACCAGGGGCTTTGTGAAATGCTTTGCATAGATTATCTCATTGACTCCTCCCAACAACTCTTCCTGTTCGATGCTTTCTATATATCTGCAGGAGATTGTCAATCAGCAAAAATGTAGGTAGGGAAACTGTATAAGCAAAGGGTCAGAAGTGCGACCCTGGCTCAGGGACAGTCAGAAAACCCTGTCGCCTGGAGCACATTTTCTTTCTTTTTTTGCAGTTTTTGGCCAGGGCCAGGCTCGAACCCACCACCCCTGGTACATGGGGCTGGCACCCTACTCCTTGAGCTACAGGTGCTGGCCCCTGGAGCACATTTTTGCTGGGTGCAGGAAGACTGATCAGAGTCTCAAGGCCCTACCACCACCATCAGTCAGCAAAGCTCTGCTTTTATTTGTTTCACATCTTAAAATTCTAAATAAGAATCTAATTCATAAGGAAGTCGGATAAGTTTTTTAAACTTTGAAAGCCCCAGAGACCATCATAGTCAAGGCTGGAACACTACAAGACATTAAATCTCAGTCACTGAAAGGCCTCATGCTCCACTAGAAACAGTTTGAACTTGGTCCTTCAGGCCATTGTTTCCTTGAATCTCCTGAAAACACTTCCTCTGAGGCTCTTGGCAAAGAGGGGCCCCCGGGCAAACACCTGCTATCTTGCTGTCTTGGGCATTCAGGATGTGGATGTGCACACTAAAGGTCCTGAGAAGTCCTGCAATAAAGTAGTTGGTTTCACTAATGTGACTGAGCCCTGGAGGTTCCTCGGAGCAGCAGCTGCAGCTCCACATGTTGCTGGGCGGGTACGTGGGGGCAGCAGATAGAGGAACAGAGGCCCATTCTCTCCTCAGAAAGGCTACCATGAGATCCGGGAGCTCCGCCTCTTCCACTTCACCAGCTGGCCTGACCACGGCGTCCCCTGCTATGCCACCGGCCTGCTGGGCTTTGTCCGCCAGGTCAAGTTCCTGAACCCACCCGAAGCTGGGCCCATCGTGGTCCACTGCAGGTGAGTCTAAGGTCCCCCACCTAACCAAGAGTGCTCTGCAGCTTGGCTTTATTGGGGAGGGATTTACTACCTTTTCTAGTGGCCTTAACTCTTTGCCTTAAAAACTCCACTGCCTGTGTCCCCCCTGCCCAACACTTTCTGATGAGATCTGGTCCCAAGTTCTAACAACATCCACGACAGTTATAGCAGCAATAGTCACTGTTGTTACCCTGAAATGGTAAAGTCTCCAGAGATGCATCCTGGGTGCTGGCAGCCACTGCTTGTCTGCCAGGGTACACCTCCCACATGACTTCATTTACTTCTCATCTAACCTCGAGAGGTGGGCATGATTATCACTCCCATTTCACAGATGAGAGAGCTGAGGTGCTGAGAAGGTAGACACCAGCACAGTGCAGGGATATTCAGCGTGACTTCTCTCCAGACACTCACCCTCAGCTCACTGATGTGACAGCGGGGTGCCTTGGTGGAAGCTTGCTTCTCTTCATTTCTATTTTTTTTTTTAGTCCAATTGGTGGCTGGCAGGGTCCTAATAGAGAGTAAGTGGACAGCACCAGGTCTCACCTTATTATGGAGAAGAGATATTTTCAGCTCTGACCCGGAAAGTCACATTGTGAATGAGTGGCACGTCTTTGAATCCTCCCAAATGGAGATGAAGTGTCGTGTCAAGGGCATTCGGAATTGGAGGAGGATGGATGTCTGACCCAAAGTCTGGCCAGGCTGCAGCCCCCTCCTTCCCGGTGTCTCCATCATCCAATGTGACCTTGGCCAGCCCAGCTTTTCAGACCCTGTGTGTTCCAGTTATTGAATCCCTGCCCTGGCAGTGTCCATGTCAGTGGGGGACCAAGGAGGACCCTGTAAACTGCAGATGTCTCAGAACCAGCCCCTTCCTCACACAACATCCATGAATCCTCACTACAAGAGTAGCTACACAACCCCATTTCACAGATGAGGCAGTAATGCTCTTCACAGCCCCTAAGCACTCTAAGCGTCCTGTGTGCATTCTCTGCTTTACATCTCAAATTAACCCAACGACAATAGAACACCAGTCCCCGAGCCCTGTATACCAGAAGGCAGCCAGAATAGGGATTACAGAGAAAGAGCAACAGTGGGGAATATTCATCAGGCCTTCTGCTAAGCCCTACTGCTGTACATGGTGACTCTACATCTGTGTCTCCATAGCAAGTCACCTGAGAACATCTGAGCAGAATGGTACCCACTCCCGGGGCTATTCTGACGATTGGATGGGAGGCCTAACTAAGTGCCCAGGAGGATTCCTAACATGCAGTAAGCACCAAAAAATATCACTGTTGTCTGCCTCTTAACGTTGTCCCCCTCCCCATATGATTAATCCTTTCAAGAGAAGAACCCTATTTTCATATCCTCACTCCCAATCCCAGCATCGAGAGCAGGGTAGGTGCTCAATAAATATTAGATGAATGTAAGTAGCAACTATTTATGGAGAAAGTAATCTGCAGCTAGGCACAGGGATAAGCAATTTACATGCTCTTTAGCGCAATTTCATACAATTTGCATGTATTGTGCTGTTAACGGTATAAGGTAGGTCTATATGTTATTATTAGCATCCTGTCGTGGGTGAGAGTATTGAAACCCAGAAAGATTAAGTGATTTACATCAGATAGTAAGTAGGAGAGCTGGTATTTGATCCAAATATCCTGTGTTTAATTACTTTATGATGCTGAAATAAACACAGCGCGGTTCTCACAAAGACCCTGCGGGAAGCCATGTTGTGTGTCGGAACGCTGAGGCTCACAGGGACCAGGCAACTCGTTCACTGATGGTCTCAAGATTCTAAACCAAATTGGGCTGGTTCTTTCTGCTCAAATGTGCTGAAGATGAGACGCTGAAGAAGAAATAGATGAGTGGTTCCTAGTGCTCCCTCCTAGACACTGAAGCCTTGCCTGTTGTCCCTCTCGTTGGGTCTGGATTAAGGGTCAGTGGAAGTTGTTCCGAAGCAAAGATAAGTCAAAGTTCACACAATTCACAAAATTTTACCAGGAAGGATGGTGCTGCCTCTGCCAGGTTTGCCTTCCAGATCTTCACAGGTGATGGGTCCCCCTGGCCTGGCTGCTCAGATGCACCAACAGCCAGTGTTGCTTTTCTGTCTTGTTCCATCTCTCTTTCTCTTGGCATTTCCTCTGATTTCCACATTGTTAGGCAGAGACATTGGTTTCCAATAGGGTAAGAAAAATGTGGAAACACAGCTGAAGTGGGCCTCCTTGACAGTCTGCTTGACCTTCCCTTCCAAAGCCCAAACATTTCAGGCAAATGTCCTGTTTGTCTCTGGGTCAGCACCATTGTTTCAGAGTCCCCAGCACTAATCTGGGAAAGGCTGATCATGGTCCATGAGTCTCACTATTTAGTACTTGGTCTGAGATTTTCCAGTGGTGATCAAAAATTGAATAGATGCCAGATGTGATACCTGACAAGGGTCTCAGGACTGTCAGCTGCTCCAGTTCGGTGATGCTGTGGGCTCACGATCCTGGTAAACAGGTTCAAATGAAACCAAACAGCAGGCTTTGGACATGGAGCACTGGGATTCACTCTTCCTTGGGGATAGCTCAGAGGTCTCCAGTTTCTTGCTTTTTCTCTGTTCTTGCTCCTTTCTTGCTTCTGCCCATGAACTGATTTGCTGAAAGTGAAAAGGAAAGAAGAGGAAAAAAGGGAAGAAAGGAGGAAAGACATATCCGTTAGGCATCTCCAGTGTTCTAGGCACCACGTTAGGTATTTTGTGCTGTATAAATTGTCATTATCCATCAGGTGAGGAAACTGTGTGCACGCGTGTTGTATAAGTGAGCAATACACAATCTGGAACCAGACTACCTGGGTAAAAGTCTTAGGTCTACCACCTGCCCACTGTGTGACCTCAGGCAAAGTAAGCCCTCTGTGCCTCTGTTTTCTTACCTGTGAAACAGAGTTAGGAACTTTCCAGCAATCTCATAAGGAAATTGATATAGATAACATGAGTAAAGCACTTAGAACATTGACTGGTGCTCTTTGCTTACTGAATACAACAAAATAGAACAGCGCAGGGAGACAAGCATTACTGTCTTATTTCACAAAGGAGAGAACTGTGGCTCTAAGTTTAGTTGCTTGTTCACTGTCTCCCAGTTGTGATGGGATTCAGACCGTTCTGCTCTGTCTGGCTCCTGCAGCCTCTCAGGAGGCCCCCCAGGGATGGCTCCACCCCAGGATCCCTAATACTGACAGAACCTTCTCTTCCAGTGCTGGAGCTGGGAGGACCGGCTGCTTCATCGCCATTGACACCATGCTCGACATGGCAGAGAATGAAGGAGTGGTGGACATCTTCAACTGTGTGCGTGAACTCCGGGCCCAGAGGGTCAACCTGGTACAGACGGAGGTGAGTCTTAGGGTATTGAGCTGCTGGCTAAGGAGAAGTGTACAGGGGCATCCTTTAGAAAGCAACCTGGGTATGGGAGAAGCTGGAGGGAGTAGACATGTGGCTGGCTGGGGCGGGGGGGCCACTGTAGGGCTAGGGGACCCGGGCTAACCTGGGGGTCTACAGTGCAGAGACTTCCACCAGCGATGAATGATGCGAAGTTCCCTGTCTCTGAGGGCATCTAAGCAGGGAAAGGATGGCAACTTCAGGGATTCTTTGGGTGCCTTGGGTGAAGGAGTAAAGAGGGAAAGAGAAGCACTGGTACGTATCAAATGCCTACTATGTACCATGCATTGATCCAGTCACTGCAGGGAATGGCTTAATCCACAGACTTTTGCAGTTTTCTTTTCTTTTTCTTTTTTTTTCTTTCTTTTTTTTTGGCTGGGGCCAGGTTTGAACCCACCACCTCTGGTATATGGGGCTGGCGCCTTACTCCTTTGAGCCACAGGGCACTGCCCATCACCAGACTTTTGGAGTACTTGTATTAGTTGCTGAGGATTCCAAGAGAGATAATACACAGCCTCTGCTCTCAGGAAAGAGACCTTTGGGCAACTCTCTGTGCAGTGAGAGAGCCCAAGAACTGAGGAATATGGAAGGGATGCATCTTTACTGTTTTGCACCTACTGTGAGCCAGGACCACACTGTCTCTGCAGGCAGGGTGTTGTTTCACGCCTCCCAACAACCTACAGTGTAGCTCCTACTGGTGTCTCCATTTTATTGATGAAGAAGAAATCAAGGACTCAAATCCCCAATATCTCAATAGCAGATTGTGGTCAAATATGGGTATATGTGACCCCCAAGACCCTACACTCTCTGGCTAGGCAGCCTTTTCTGCCTGCTGACCCCTTTGTGCCTACACTGTGCTCATCTTCTAGTCCTAGTGAAGGCTGTGGGTGCCCAGGTGGTCAGAGGTGGGACTGATAAGGAGCTGCACACACCATCACCCCCACAAAGGGAAGTTACCCATAGCTTTGGGCCCTTCCAGTCACTCTGGCTCTGCAGTGAATACCCTCAGGGATAGTTTTACACATACGGGACCCTGGTGCAGGCTCTGAGCTGACACACACAGGCCAGGCTTCAGGCTTCTAGCACTAAACCCTGGGGGCTGCTCTATCTGTTCCCAGGTCTTCTGAGTACAGAAGGCAGCGTTGCTGCTCAGAGTCACAGCCATGGTCCTTACTATCTGGTGGGAGAGACATATTCAAATGCACATTCATCATGATGCACCTGGAGATCAGCACTTCATAGAGAAATAGGCCAAGATCTGCAGGAAAAATGTCACTCAACACACTTTGGTCAAAGGTCTAGTAGTAACCACAACTTCTGCCTGATGGATTAAGAGATAACTTTCCAGAAGGAATGAAACATTAAAGTAGGGAGATGGAGACAAGAACAGCAGATACAAAGAGCTGAGATGGGAGGCGGACAACACACATTTTAGGAGCAGACCCTGAGACAGAGGTTCAAGTGGGAACGTGAGAGAGAGAAAGGAAGCAAGCAAAGGAGGATGATTTTGACAAGCTGTTAAACACTGTGGACAACTGAAGCCCAGTTCTGCTGAGATCTCTGACAGATACATAGTGTGGAACCTGCGTCTCCAAGTTAGCCTTCCTAAGGGTGAAGGGAGGAAACTTGAGTTTTTATCCCCAACTCTCCATCTGTCATGGCTTGAGGGCTGCTTCCCAGGGCATCAACTCTTTGTTCCTATTATCTTGCCCTGCACTCAGCCCAGGTGTGGTCCTGCAGAAAGAAAGCCCTCAACAGAGAATCACAGGCGTTTGCAGCAAACTGGTGAAATTGAAAGCTGAGGGAATATGGGCCGGTCATCAAGAACACCTGCTACAGCATGTCTAGAAGTTTCTCGTTTTTATCAATGACTATGCTCCTCAGTCTTGTACAAGGAGCAACACTCGCCATAGTTCAGGTGACCACAGTGGAACAATGGGAACTTGGCCCTTTGGGTTACAGGATAAAAAGTTAGGATTCTGCAGTATAACTCATGCCCGTTCCTTGTAGCCTGCAGAAGGAAACATAGACAGCAAGTTCCCAGGCCCGTTTTTACCAACTACCCTATTCCTTCTCCCCTTGACTTTGCAGGAACAGTATGTATTTGTGCATGATGCCATCCTGGAAGCATGCCTCTGTGGCAACACTGCCATCCCTGTGTGTGAGTTCCGCTCTCTCTACTACAATATCAGCAGGCTGGACCCTCAGACAAACTCTAGCCAAATCAAAGATGAATTTCAGGTATGGACAAAGCTTAGGCTCAGTGACTGTGTCAGTTCGAGTTGTTACAGCAAATTTCCATAGAGTGGTTGAAACAGCAAACATTATTTATCACATTTCTGGAGGCTGGGAAGTCTAAGCTCAAGCTGTTAGCAGATCCAGTGTCTGGGGAGGACTCCCTTCTTGACTTTGGATGGCTGCCTTCTTAGTGTTTCTTCACATGATAGAAAGCAGAGTGGAAGCAAATGCTCGTGTTTCTTCTTATGAGGGCACTAATCCAATTTCTGAGGGCTCCACCCTCATGACCTAATCATCTCCTCATATTATCACATTGAGGGTTAGGATTTCAAAATATGAACTGGGGGGGATGTGTGCAAACATGCAGGTCATAACTGTAATCTAGCCAGCTTCAGTGACTTTGTACACATTCATGGGACTTTCTTTGTGAAAATCCATGTGTCTAAGCATTCTCAGTGTTTGCAGCCCTCGGCAGCTCCAGAATGCATTTCAGAACATAAAATGCACAGCCACAAGCAACTATTAACCAATCACTCAGTGATACTCCTGCTTGTTTTTAATTGATTGTGTTTTTGAACTGGGGTCTTATTTAATTCTGGTCCAGGTTGCAAATGGAGACACATTTATACACAAGGTGTCAATTTCATTCCTCTGCCACTGGAAGGACTCAGGTTTTCCCAGCATTTTCTTGATGGATCCTTACTCATAGTGTGGTCTGGAGACCATCATTGGCTTCACCTGAGAGCCTGTGAGAAATGCAGACTCTTGAGCCCCACCCAGACCAGTTAAATGAGAACTTTCCATCTAGCAAGATGCCTGGGCAATTTGTATGCATATTAAACCTTGAGAGTCCCACCCTAGAGCACAGATCAGGCCTAGAAAATCTACACCCTGGAGCCTATATGGTCAGAGTTGTGGCAACTTTGGTCTGAGAGGCCTGGATATGAATCACTGAGCCAGAGTTCAGGCCTTCATCCTGAGGCCAGTGCCAAAGTAATACCTCAGCATTGGAAGCTAAGAACCAGGCAAGAAGCAAGGATGCTCCAGGACTTACTTCAAGTCCATGGCCAAGTGCTGAGCAGATGAGCAAAGATAGCCCAGTCAGGCCAATACCTTAGTACTTCTTTGTGTGTGTGTGTGTTAATACAAATATGTATTAAATATAATATACAAATATTTATCCACTTGATTTTCTGCATGTAGTGAAAACATCTTTGGCATATTCTAATTTTTTGTTGTTGTCGTTGTGGATTCATCGAGTGTACAAGAAACCAGGTTACACTGATTGCATTTGTTAGGTAAAGTCCCTCTTGCAATTGTATCTTGCCCCCAAAAGGTATGGCACACACCAAGACCCCACCACCCCCTTCCCTCTCTTTACCTTACTGCTTCTTAAAACAAATAGTCTTTATTGATTTGGAGTTTGGAGTAGGAAATAAGTGCTGAATGAGGGAAAGACAGAGGACACAGAACCCTGGACATTGCACATAGCATCTCATCTCATCTATTGGCTGAGAAAGTTCAGCTTCAAACTTGCAAGACTTACTCTGCAGAGCATCCAGCCTGTAACTTCCCAGACCTACTAGGGCTTGCCCCTGGGAAATCCCCCATCCATCCAGAGTTGGTCATCCAAGCATCCTTCCATCCTCATAGCTTTCTCTCTGAGAAGAACGACATTATTTTCCTCGTTCCACAACATTTCTGGTGACATTTAACACTCATGAGGGATTTCCTACCCCTGTGCCCACACAGAACCTCCTGGCTGGCCCACCCTTAACATAGCGCTGGGTGTGCTGACCCCCTTAGTTCACGTGGTCAGCAGGTGTTGCAAGTGTGTGTCTCAGCCTGTGCATCGGTGCACTGCCCTTGCAGCCTTGGCACACTGAAGGCATCACACCGTTCCCAGACCCCATAGCAGGTACAAGCGATAATAGAGCATCACCACAGAAGAGGAGCAGGTCCTGGGAAAGGGACAGCAGAGCCAAGCTTGGAGTGTAGAAATTGGCTATTTAGGCTAAATTGGAATATCACCAAGTCTCTGTTTGTGGGTGGCCATCTGAGCAGCACCTGTGTATCCTCCTTTATGCCCACAGACCCTCAACATTGTGACACCCCGCGTGCGACCCGAGGATTGCAGCATTGGGCTCCTGCCCCGGAACCATGATAAGAATCGGAGCATGGATGTCCTGCCCCTGGACCGCTGCCTGCCCTTCCTCATCTCAGTGGATGGAGAATCCAGCAACTACATCAATGCAGCACTGATGGATGTAAGTCAAGCCCTGCCAGAAAGCTGCTGGCCAGCATTCCAGGGAAAAGCTTCTTCCCCAGGGGAAGGTGGATGGACCCCAGGGCCCTGACTCCACCAGCCATCCTCTCCTGGCCCCGAGGTCTCAGGTCCCCACCCCCAGGATGCTCTGGTTCAAACCTAGACACAGACTGTGCTCCTTCCTGCTCCTTTGCTCACATAAAGAGCATGGAAAGAATAGATCAAAGGCTTAAAGTGGCTTCTGAAACACCACAGCAAGTCTATAGACCTACCCAGCACCCATCTCTGATCTCCCACAAGCTGATGCACAGCTCAAAGTTCCGTAAAGGGGCATTCTCTGTGCCAGTCCTGGGAACACAGGATGGTGCAGACACAGGTTATGCCCTCTAGTAGCGCCCATGCAAGGCCCTAGATAACACTTGTGCAGAGGCAAGAATGAGCACATAGTAGGTGCTCAGGACCTACTGGGCAGGTGATGGAAAGTAGTAAAACAAGCACGGAGGGGAGCAGGTGCATCCCGACTACCCTGGGAGGGGCACCAGCTCCTGCCTTCTCAGCATCAGGCCTGGGAAGAGCACTCTGTGCTGCACTGGCCTGGGATTAGAGCCGTGTCCCTGCCCCAGTCAGCCTGTGCTTCTGCCTCTCATGCATCTCCCCAGGGCTTCCAACTACTTCTGAATCTCATCATTTCACCTGCAATGTGCAGAGGTGTTTGCAGCAGGAAGGAACCACAGACCAACTAGTCTCCCAGCTGTGAACTTTCAGCAGAGAAATGAGGCCAGAGAGAGAATCAATTTAGTTGAGGTTGCCTAGAGAACTAATAGCCAAGCCTAAACCCTAGAATTCATTTTGTGAGCCCTCACCATTTACTTCATCCAGTAAGGTGCAAGCATTGCCCCTCCTGAGGCCAAAGACCAAGAACACGGTGACCTGATTGGAATGAGGCCTTCCAGGTGCCCTCCTCACCCCAAATCTGAGGTCCCTGCCAGCCAGCCCATGCGGTCCTCCCGTCTTACTCAGAACAGACAAGAACATTGGGTGCTCTCTCCTGGGGTCAAGGCCAAATACTTTATGACCTCTACCTCTACCTCTGATCTCTTTGACTTTCTCCCCCAAAGTCTCAGGTATTAGAAGCAGGGAGGTGATGGGAGTTTCAATGTCTATCTCAGCTCTCTGGGGGCCTTCCCTGCCCTCTGTCCACAGGAACCCATGTGTTCCATGAAAACCCTGGCCCAGGTCCAGAAGCAGGGAGCCTTGTCTTGGTCATGTCTTGTAGCTGGAGGTAGAGAGAAGGCCCCTCTGGCATTGGCTTAGCTTAGAGCCTGCCAAAGTCAGCATGTGTATATATGTATGTGTACATGGGTGTGTATGGTGAGAGATGGGGCCTCAGGGTGAACCTACACTGCCAAGTTCCTCCTAGCTTTGCCTGCCACTTATCTCAATACCCCTCCCTGCCTTCTTCATCTGAACAAGGATCAAACAGGCACCTGGATTCTGCTTCATAGGTTAGATGCTGCCTGGAGTCACATGCCTTCTGCCAAGCTCTGATGCCGATTGTATTTTCTTTGTCCACAGAGCATTTCTCCTGTGAGCCATCACTGGGGTCTCTTCCTTTCTTATATTAAAAAAAAAAAGTCCTTATCTGTATTCCAGCTCAGTCTGTGCATTATCTGGTAACCATAGCAGCTTTGCTCCTAGCAGAAAAATATGAAGTCCTCTGGGTTAATTTTTAATGTTTCCCCTGGTAAAGGATGATGTTATCCATGAAATGGATTGCCGACTGATCCCTGAAACCCGGCAGGAGCACGGATCTCGAACATATTTTCAGATAAGGCTTTGTCAGGCGTGCTGGCCTAATAGAGCATTTATCACAGAGACAGGAGAAAAGGAGAGAAAACTAACACTTGCTGAGGCTGGGCCCCATGTCGGGCCCTGGGCTTATGCTGTCTCATTTTGCATTTAGGTATGAATAGTCCCATTTTCCAGTGAGGTCCCAAGGGTCAGAGTATTTCCGGCACTTTGCTTAAGGTCAATTAGCTCAGGAAGAGGGGATCCAAAGATCTGAACCCCAAGTCAGTGGACTCTTAAAGGCTAGATTCCTTTTCATTGCTAGAATTGGCCCAAAGACTGTGCTGTTTGTAGCTAGAGAGTTTGGCTTTAGGGAAACTAAATGATCTGCCCTCCCAGACTCCCCTCTGACTGGTCCACTGGCCAGGAGAAGACCCTTAGAAGACAGGACCCCCTAATTTGCATGCCTGACATCCACATTTGCAAAGCTTTGTCCTGCTTTTGCCAGGGATCATGTCCCCTTCCCTCCCCCTCTTCCTCTGACTTACAGCCATCACTCCCCTAAAAGCTGTCTCCTATGCAAACTTGCTGAGAACATGAGCTATTTCTCACGTTTTCCAGACCACTCATCAAGTGGACAAGCTCCCCAGTCTATAGATATACCTTCTTGCAGGGGACTGTAACAGACAGTCTTCTCTGGGCCTCCATTTCCCCATGTGTAACACAGGACTGATTTATTCCCTCACTCACGGGAGCTGTGGGCCAGCCTCAGTGCCCACATCAAGGGCCACATCACAGGTGTCTCCGCCCTCCCAGTGGGCTTACAGTCTGGCTCTTCTTATCTGGTCTTTTCACATGCAAATCTCATTCAGTCTGTGTGACAACCATCCCTTTGGATTTGTGATTCCTGTTTTTCAGATGAAGAATCTGAGCTTTGCAGAGATCAAATAACCTGCCAATGCTAGCAGCACCCTCTCCCACCGCCCCAAAAGGCATTCTACAAGTGATGTTTGAATAGATGAAAGGATGTATCAGTGGGTAGATGGCTGGACAGGTGGATGGCTCGGAACTTACAGGTGGCAAAGCTGAGCTTGAATCCCATGTCTGCCTGATCCTAACACGTGGGTACTTTCTACAGCCCCATCAGTTCACAGGACACAGTGCCCTCTTTGCCAGCCCTGATCAACCCTCATTCCAGCCTGGGGACAGCAGTGAGCCTCAGCCCAGCTCACACCCTCCCTCACATCACAGGCACAGGAACTCAGCATATCCCTTACATCCCAAGAGGCTTCTTGGCCAACAGAGCAGCCAATCTGCATCTAGAATCTTTTTCATTTCATATTGTAATGGTGATTATTTGCTAAGCTCAAAGATACAAATAATTTATTTGGATAATGCGCATCTGAGTGACACTTTCCTAATGAAATGTCTTGGTTTGGAGGAGAATGTGTTCATTATAAGAAGATCACCTCTGCCACCAGGGCACCGAGAGATAGCAGAGCAGGCAGGTGCTTTGTATAATCTATTTGGCAGGCTTGGCCGCCTCTGGCAGCTGTCCGGGAGGCATCATCATCAGAATATCACTGATGGATGTGTATTTTATGAAGCCTATGTTGTTCCTTTGTCAGAGCCACAAGCAACCTGCCGCCTTCGTGGTCACCCAACACCCTCTACCCAACACTGTGGCGGACTTCTGGAGGCTGGTGTTTGACTATAACTGCTCCTCCGTGGTGATGCTGAATGAAATGGACACTGCCCAGGTAGGAGGAGGCCCAGCTGCTGCCCCAGCAGTGGGTCAAGGGAGTGGTGCCCTGGGCTTGAAATAGCATGTGCTGGGTCAGCCCCAGCTCGCTGCCCTGCGATGGTCACTGTCCGGCTGTGAGCACTAGGGGAGCCTATTCTGCTGCCTGCAGAGGCAAGAGCTCTCCTGCTGGGCTCTGGTGCCCCACCAGCCCTGCTTACGAGCTTTGTTCAACTCCTCCCAGGACCAGATTCTATTGCTTCATCCCCCAACACCTGGTACCCTTAAGGGCCAACAACAAAGGCCCCTGGGACAGGAGCAGAGGGAACAGGAGAACAGCAGGAACTGCAGAGTCAGACTTAGAACGTGGGATTTTGTCTTGAGAGAACCAAGGAGCCATTGTCGTTTTGGAGCAGAGCAGTGCCATAATTTGACTATCTTGCATCAGTTTCTGGAGCCCACACCCCTAGGGCAGGGCAGCCATCCTGGGGTGAGGGACCTGAGAATGGCCTTTCAGATTTTGTAAAAGCTATCCTTTCGCGGCTTTGAAGAAAACTCAAAGTAACTCAATGCATTCCCATGTGAGTGCCGGCCTTGTGCCAGCCTTGGGTAGGAATGAGAATGTTTTAAAACAGATCTGAGCAGTAGTCTCAGCCACCCCAATGTTCCCGGGCTTGCTACAGAGACAGATGAGCAAATTGTCCCAGCCTCACATGGCCACGTATCATAGAGGTCAGCAGCGTGAAGTGCTGTGCTGGCCAGGAGCAGAGAGCAATTAATTCTGCCCAGAGGGTGAGGGAAGGCTTCAAAAAGAAGGTGATGCTGGCCTTGAGGAAGGCAGAGGAGCTGTAGGCATCTGGGGCTGAACCAGCTAGGAAAAGGCATTTCAGGCAGAGAGAACAGCAGAGGCAGAGGCAAGGGTAGGGGGCTGTGTGTTTTAGGCTTGTTTGCAGAACAGCGTCTGTTTCAGTGTGGCTGGGACTCTGGGGATGTCAGCAAGAGAAGAGGGTGGTGAGGCTGGAAGGAACAGCAAGTGGCCAGCTTGCACAGGGCTGCCCCCACCCCCAGGCCAGGCTAAGGAGCTCCAGCCTTGAACAGCAGCATGGGAAGCATCAGAGTTTCACTGTGTAAGCCACAGAATCCTTTCTACAAACAGAAGCTTTCATGCAAGCCCAATACATGAAATAGGCACAATGGAGAGAGCTGCTTTGGCAAAGCAGGAGGCAGGGGTGGGGTCCCCTGACTGTGCTCCCAACCTTCTCTCCGTGTCTCTCAGAGACCCAGTTTCTCTGGGCACTTTTGCGACATCCCTGGAGTTCCCAGATGTACAGATAGAAATACCTGCTGTGCAGGGAGGAGAGACACTGTGGGTGTTAACAGTGGTGCCCAGAGCCGGAGCTCCTGTTAGAAAGCCAGGTCTGGGGGCCAGACCAGGGGCAGACCCGGAGGGAAGGCCCTGGAAACCAAGGAGCCTGGGAGAACAAAGATGCAGATATACAGAAAATAAAGGTGGTGAGCCGACTGGGGAAGTGGCAGGAGGGGAGAGAACTGGAATTGGATGTGAAAACACCTCTAGGGTTGCAGATAGCAGTTGTAGATGGGAGGTGAATGAAAAGGACAGACGTCCGTAACCGCAAGGTGTGTAGTCTGGACAATCACGTGCCAAGGATACAACTGGCCCACGTGGGAAAGGTAGGAGAGTGGGGAGGAGCAGAGGAGTAGGGCACACAGCCAAGGGCAGCTTGGGAGGTGTCCGTGAGAGATGTTCCTTTCACCCGGCGGGCCATATCCGTAAGTATCTGCCACTGGCCAGAAGCTGTTCTAGGTGCTCGAGACACATCTGTGAGTGCCACAGACAAAGGACAGCGTGAACATTCCCATTGCTCATGCAACTTCTTTTCTAAAGGCGGAGTCATACAATAAGCAACCAACACTCCTCCGTGTACTTAATTACAGGTTGGAAGGTGACAAAATGTTTGGCAGAAGGAAATAAGAGGTCAGGATGGGTCTGGGGCCTGGGGTGTAATTGCAACAAGGGAGAAGATGGTGCCTGAACTTGGACCCGAAGGAGGGGAGGGAGCAGCAAACGCCCTCTCAGGGAAGAGTGTCCTGGGCCCCCATACCTGGCCATGTGGCAGACACGCAGGTGGCGCCTTAAGGAACAATATGGAGCCCACTGGGGCAGGTGCAGAGGGCATGTGGGCAGAAGAGCAGAAAATGAAGTCAAGGGGCCACAGAGCTTATGGGGAGAAATTGGGGCTCACTCTGAGAGAAACGAGGAGCCACCGACAGGTTTTAAGCGGAACGGTGACACATAATTTAACTTTTTAATAAAAGCATCCCTCCAGCTGCTGTGTTGAGAAGAGATTGTGGGTGCCGGGCGGGGGAAGGCTGATTGCTGAGGATGGAAGCAGAGGGAAAAAAGAAGATGCTGCTGTCATAATCCAGGTGGCAGCTGGGGGCGGCCTGAACCGGAGGGGCAGCAGTGGAGTGGATTTTGGATCTATCTCAAAGGTAAAACCAACCAAATAGATTGCAGATATGAGAGAAAAAGAGGGATCAAAGGGTAATTCTAAGGTTTGAGGCCTGAACAATGAAAGCTGGAAACAGAGATAACTACGGAAATAAATACATTCCCATCAAACAGAGCATTCTGGAGAGTTCCCTGTGAAATTTTGGAGTCAAAAGACACTGCCACCCTATTCCTCTGGCTGAAGCAGTAAAACAGCAAAAACAGCAAAGTCAGCTCGTGAGCCCAGGAAAGGAGTCGGGCCCCTGAAAGGCCGTTTGCTCTCTTTTTCAACATTCTTTTCTGCCAAACTAGAGCTTGGCCGCAGAGGAAGAATGTCAAGGAAGCTCACTGAGGAACAAGGGTCAAGATCATTGGCCAAAGCTCCCCTTTCCAGCGTGAGTCCTGCGTGGAGAAAGGATCTCACAGGCCCAGATGTTGGTACAGCCTTTGAGAACTGATTTCCTAAATGCAAAAACATCAGGCTCAGAAGTGCCCTGAGGTTGGCTGCCATATGCAGCTGGCAAGCATGGCCTGAAATCGGCAGATGAATAGAACACTTATTGATATAAATATCATCACCGCAGCAGCTGGGCGCCTCACAAAAATAAACAATGACACAGCGTGAGCATCAGAAAAGCTGCCCTCGGCACCTGGAGAGGCGGTTCTCTGAAGTGGCATCAGCATTTGTCTGCCAGCTCGCCTGTGCCCAGGCGGCTCCTGGCTTGGGCCAGCCCAGCAACATGGATGGGCTTAGGACCCGGGTATCACTAGGTCACTCCTGAGGACCAATTCTAGGTCCTGTGGTTTGTGCAGGGTAGGGCAGGGCTACCTGTACCTTGCAACAGATCGAGGTAGAGGAGAGGATGTGGGCCCTCACAGGGCTTTATTTGTTTGCACTGCTGGCTAAATCTGACTCTGCTTAGAATCCTACACTACTTCATTCAATCAGCCCTCCCCAGGCACAAATATTCTTCCATTCTGTGCAGTGGCTGCAGTTCAAAGATTATTAGGACCAATGGGGGATCAGGATGAAGACTATCAAATTTCTGCATTCTACCTTAGGGATTTTTCTAGCTCTTTAGGACTTCAGAGACCTGTGGTCAGATTTGTAGGACACAATCCTAGAACCACAACATGCAGCAAAGAGTGCTGTGGTTTCTCAGACTCAGCAATTAAAAAATGCCTTTCAACCACATGCAGCAGTGTTGACAAGGTCTCTTCCAGCTTTGCAGCTCTATGGATAGACCAGAGTCATGGGGAGCTGGCACCAGGAAGAAACCCCCTTTGCAGTCATGCTCAGGAGCCCCCTCCCCCATGCCAGCCATGGGTTAGGGTTGCATGGCAGACAGAGTCACAGCCCCCCAAAGATCCTAATCCCTGAAACCTATAAACGTGTATTGTACACAGCAGTAGGGACTTTGTGGGTGTGATGAAGTTACGGATCTCGAGATGTGGAGATTATCCTGAATTTTACAATCAGACCCAATGGAACAGTCCTCCTAAGAGAGAGATGGGTGGATCAGAGTCAGTGGATGGCAGTCTGATAACAGAGCAACAACTGAAGAGATTCAGCCACCAGCTGAGGAATGCAGGCATCTTCTGGAAGCTCAAAGGGACAAGAAATGGGTTCTCTCCTGAGGACACAGAAAGGATTTAGGCTCTGCTGATACCTCAGTCTTAACCTCTGAACACTCATTTCAGATTTTGACTTCCAGAACTGTAAGATGATAAATCAGTGTTATTTGAAGCCACCAGCAGCCATAGGAAATTAATACAAGCAGGAACACTGAAGCCAGAAATTCAGAGCCAGAGTAATAGGGATCAGAGCCAGAATCAGCATTGGGTATTAGAATGGAAAGTGGTTTGATCTGGAGAAATTCATGTCTCAGTCAGGGTCCGAAGTCAGAGCCATCAGGAGCCATGAGGGAGCAGAATGTGGAAAGCCACAGGTAAGGGAAAGGTCCACTTCACCAGCTTGGACAGTCCTGCTGACCCAGAGGGAGGTCTTTAAAGGTCCAGGAGCATCATTTGACCATTCATTCACCAACATACAGTGGTCAAGAAGCTACCATGTGCTAGGCACAGATCCAGACATGACAGGACAAAAGAGGCATGAAAACCTTCCCAGCCCATGGAGCTGGTGTTCTCCTGAAGAGCCACCTGCCCCCTGCTTTCTCTTTGGCATCAGACAGGATTAGAGCTTCTTCATCTAAAATCATCTCAGCAAGATCCTCAAGACCATGAAGCAAAGAGATGAGAGAAAATGTCCAGGGGGCATGTTCCACTGCCCTGCAGCTCTGTAGACAGCTATTCACAGAATCCAGTGGGGCATGGACACCCCACCAGCCTGGAGTCAGGTTTTGGGTCAAAGAGACCCCCACTCACTTTGCATACCTCCATGTAATGAACACAAGTACTTCAGAACTCCTTAAATATTCTGTTGATTTATTACTTGGCTACAATGGAAGTATCCCCTGAGTAGTTTCTCATTATTTTACTTGCCACTAATTCTAGGGAGCACCTTTACCTAGCTTCAGTCTTAGAGATTTTATAATCCAGTGTCATCAAACACTTTTCAGCATTTCCCATGTCTTCCCTCTATGAATCCATTATTTGGAAAGCTTTTATTTCCCAAACTCTGTTTACTAATTAATTGTTTTCCACAAATATAACTGTATCCATGAACTTCTCTGATCTGTAGGCCATATGCAGAACCAACACGAGATGCTCTAATTCTAGCCCAAAGCCAGAGGCGTGGTTTGCTGCACTTCAGAATAACATGGCGATAGCTCACTGGCTTTTCATGCTGACGTTAACAGACCTGATTTTGCAAATCGCTGATTTCAGAAAACTGAGACCCTAGCAGAGAAAGGATTTGTCCAAGGTCACATGAACCACCACTGGCTTGAGCCCAGGTTCTCCTGCCAGAGATGGTGACGATTTTTGCCATCATTATAACAGGATTTATAGGCCCCAGTGCCCAGTGATCACTGATCTCTGGCACCTGAATATATGGAACAGACAGGAATGTTTTCTTGCTTTACAATCAAAAGTCCATAGCTTACCTTAAAGAAAGATGGAGACTGGGGCGGCACTTGTGGCTCAAAAGGGTAGGGCCCTGGCCCCATATGCTGGAGGTGGTGAGTTCAAACCTAACCCCGGCCAAAAATAAATAAATAAATAAATAAATAAAAATAAACTGTGGTATATGTACAACATGGAATATTATTATTTAAAAAAAAAAAGAAAGATGGAGACTTTACCTCCTTCATGTTTACATGGATGGAGCTCGAACATATTCTTCTTAGCAAGGTATCTCAAGAATGGAAGAAAAAGTATCCAATGTACTCAGCCCTACTATGAAATGACGTTATAGCTTAACTCATTTATAGCCCAAGAGTATGGGGAAAGGGAGGGGAGGAGAGGGAGGAGGATGGGTGGAGGGAGGGTAATTGGTGGGACCACACCTAAGGTGCATCTTACAAGGGTACATGTGAAACTTACTAAATGTAGAATATAAATGTCTTAACTAGGGTGACCAGATTTTAACATTTGTAAAGTGGGACAACATGGGGGGGGGAGGTGGGGTGGAGCAGGGGTGGGGTGGGGGGTGGGGCAGGGGACAGGGCAGGGTGGGGCCTAACAACAATGCAAACTTTGATAAGCAGTTCTCGATAATCACTTCTCAACAATTATTTATTATTATTACAGTTTAACATTATAAAATTAACAAAAATAATATAAAACTCATATTCTGGTGAAATAGCCAGATGGCAGCCGAAAATCGTATATTCCCTTCCTGTTCTCCTGCCCGTTGGTGCATTCTTTCCAAAAATCGGGACTTTTTTAAAACGCCTTGGGACGCGGGACAAATTGTTAAAAATCGGGACTGTCCCACCAAAAGTGGGATGTCTGGTCACCCTACCCTAGTCTTAACACAGTAACTAAGAAAATGCCATGAAGGCTATGTTAATCATTTGATGAAAATATTTCAAATTGTATATAAAACCAGTACATTGTGTCCCATGACTGCATTAATGTACACAGTTATGATTTAATTTTTTAAAAAGTCCATAGCTTATATACAAACTGAGCTTCCCAGTTCTGAGGCTGTCATCACCGAATGCCTGAAAGATCAGGGGACGCAAAGGCAGGTAGGAGGATGGGTGGGCCCAAGGACAAAGTGCAGGCTGTGATGTATAGCTGTGGAAGTGAGCGGAGCAAGCTTCTCATCCTCCCAGGAGCAAAGCAGAGTGCTATTTCAGAGATGTCTTTTCCTGTCATTGTGCCTGCGGGGCAAATAGCAAGCATTGCTGTCCCCATTTTTATCTCGGCTTGTGAAAACACAGCCTAACGTGCTAGCAAAATATACAGAACACAGAGCTCTGCATCCCATCCTGCAGCAGGTCTGGCTTTGCAAGAGGCTGCATCTCTGTTTCTACCCCCACAAGAATGGTGGGGGTAACAGTAGGACAGGAAATCTGGGCTCAAAAGACCCAGCTTCACACTGTAGCCTCAGCCCTTCCTTGCTGTGTTGCCCTGAGCCAGTTTCTCAATTTCCCCAAGCCCCGATATCACCCTCGGTTAGATTACTATAACCTGGAGGCCACCCAAGTTCACTCTATCTTTGAAGATTTTAATAAATTTAGCTCTGTTCCCTTCACCCCATCCTGTAGGAAAACCCAAAGTCTATGCCAAGATTTCTGAGGACCCCAAGGGGTTCCCATTCTCATATTAACTTCCAGGTTCCAGCTGAGGCTCCATGGTGGAGGGTCGATGAGGGGTCCTCATTCCCACAGTGCCCATGACTTAAGGTTGGACTTCCCTGGCCAGCGGCTGCATATCTTCCCCTAACCAGATCACCCACACCATTCTTTTGCCCTGTCTGCCTCCTCTTCCATTCCTCTGTTCTCAGCTCTTCCATTTCCTCCCCCAAAGTGGTTCCTTTCTTAAGACACAAATTTCAGCTGTCTCCTTAGGACCTCTTTCTAAAACCTTCCCTGAGCCTTGCCTCCACCCCACCAAGATTCATCTCAGAAACAAAGTCTGATGCAGCTGCTTCTCCACTGACTACATGGAGATTGCATCAACACTTCCTGGAGAGAGACGTGCAAATGTGCTTTGTTGGCTGTCCTGGTGTCCCTTTCTCTGTCCCTTGCTTCCTCTTCATCCGTTCACCCACAATCTGTCATCTTTAACTAGCCACATTGTCAAAGCCAATTATATATTTTTGGATCTTCATAGAATGTGTTTAAAGGAACCTCAGAATTACTGATCGGAATTTGAAAAACAATTCAGGAAATTCTTTTGTATTTCTCCCCTAAAAGTACCAATTCAATTCACCTTTAGGTGACCTGAAAGTGATCTCCCCACTGCTGGGTCACAGGGACCTTGGTAAGTGGAGTCCTGCATTTCTGGAGCTACAATATTACTTGCCCTTTCCATTTCTTTAAAGTATTTTTTTAATTAAAGAAAGGCATAACTAAGGTGTACCAAAATCTGCTTTAAAATTGTTTATTCCAAAAATCAGTATGCTAGTTTTCATTCAACTCATCGGAGCATGTTCATTCCAGGGACTAACAAGGGTTCTGATTCCATCAGCAAGAAAAAGATGTTTAACGAGTGAGGCTACTTCTGTGCTTGTTATATTTCATGCATGAACTTGCACCCCTGGTGGACATCCTTTCATGGCCCAAGCAGCTCCGGGGATCACAAGGTGGAATGATGTGTGGCAGCCTTTCCAGGGCTGTCCACACTGGCTTCACAGCTTCTGCTTGGCTTAACCTGCTCTGACAGTAAATAGCAAAGCCTCTTGTTTTGCTGGAAGAAGCACAGTCATTTCTAAATCATCAGCAACAACGAGACTGGCTTCCCCTCCCAAGTATGGTCACCACCACCTGTATATGCACAGTGGCGAGGCTTGTCCCTCCAGGCAACACTGCGCCACCCCCGGACCATTGGGAAAGACAGGGTTGGAGAAGTCACTGTAAGGAGGTGAGACAGAAAGTCAGTCCAGATTCAAGGCTCAATCTTAAAAAAGACCAAAAAAACCCACAACAACAACAACAACAAAATAAAACAAAAAAGAATGTCGATCTGTTCTAGGATCAGCCCACTTCACAAGTTTTTCATCCAAGCAAGAAAATACCAAGGTTGCATTGAGTATACGTGTGGTCTCAAGATCAGCTAGGTCCTCATGGTCTTAGGGAACCAAGTGGGCTTCCTAGAATCCCTATTTTCTGGGCCCTAAGAAGCCATGAGTCTTCCTCTCCCCAAGAGTACATGCACCTCCATGCACATCTGTGATCTGTTTCATTTCTATGTGAACCAGAAAACAAAGCTTAGTTCTTTGCTGGTTTCCACAGGAAATTTATGTACTCTGAGCATTACACCTGCTATTAAAAACCTAGAGAATATTTAGGAGTTGACACATTGAGTTACCTTATACCCCTCATTTGTTCCGCTGTGCTCCCAACCTTCTTTTATCTTCTGGGTCTTTCAACTTGCTAGAGTAGAGAGACTACAGGTCTCTCTTGACATACAAGGTCGCATATCCAAATTGCCATCCATCTTCCCAGCTGCGGTCAGCTGGTCAAGAATTTTCACAAGGGTAGCTCTTTGGGTATTACCCTAAAGCAAAGTTTTCATGGGGCTACTAAGTGGAGGGGGAAAAAAAAACCTGTATCTTTCTCCATCCTGTTTTGAGTAATCCTCCCCTCTCCACCACCTAATATTTACAGCTCACATGTACTGAGTCCTCACTAGATTCCTATGCTAAGTAGACATGAAAACTCATAGCCATTCATCGTGAACTGAAGAAGCTAAAAGATCTGGCCACATCATTCAGCTCAAAAGTAAGAAAGCTGGGATTTGAACCCAACACACTTGGAGAAGGGGCCCCAACACGTTTTACCACCTTTTGCTACATGGGTCAAAGTGGCAGCACCTGCTCAGTGTAGCCACAGCACTCACGCACCGCGACGTCTTGAACTGAGCTGGAGAGGGTATTTCTCGTCACTTCTTTCTCTCACTTCCCGGGGATAGATTACGTGCAGTGTTCAGGGAGCTCAAATGATGCTTAGGCCTCAAATACCACACCTGCCCACACATCACCCTGCTGTACATCACCCCGTTTCTCCTGCTGATGTGGTCTCACCACTTAGGGAATCTGGGTGAAAGGATAGCTCTGATTTAGGATTAGAAAGGCCCCATGACCTTCCCCAGTCCCCTGGGCATTATGGGACAGTGATCCAGAAAGTCAGACGCAGAGAAGTGTCCTGAAATACAGGAGTCTTGTTTGAGGCATAGTAGAACCTATTAGCTTGAGAAATTGGTCTGGAAACCTTATTAAAAGAGACAAATCATTCCGCATTCTCTTCAGACTGAAAATATTGGGGGTAATAGGCTTTGCCTGATGCCTCAAGCCCATGCACCTCATGTCAGGATCACAGCCAAACTCTGGCAAGGCTAAATTCAATGCACATGATAAGTGCAATTATTTTTTTTAATGGGCAGTTCTGATTAATTCTGATTTCTCTGGCCAGCCGCAGACTTATCTGGACTAGGGCCTCATTACTGCGACGGTTGCATTGCAGAAGAGCCAATGGCAAAGAGAAATGAAGTTCAAACTGTGGATTTGTCATTACTACACAGCTCAGGAGATGATTGTCCAGCCATGGAGGCCGCGGGGACCGCCCCCCGACACACACACATACAGATTCTTTCTCAATATGTTCAATCAACCCCCAGTGGAGATACTGGGGAAGCAAGGCACCATTGCATTATGCAAATGAGCCTTGCAGGTCTTTGCTATTTAAGAGGGGCGCTAACATGTATGTGTGCAGACATACTGGAATCATTCAAATGTTTATATGTTTGCTCTTATTGTTTTCATTGAGCACTGATGGGTTTAATAATGGTATGAATCACTGAAATGCAGTGAACACCTATTCTGTAACTGCCACTGTCATAAGGGCTTATTTATTTGAATTAACTCCTTTATCCTCAGAACAACCCTATAAAGCAGCGATTGGCAAAATTCTTCTGTAAAGAGGCAGATAGGAAATATTTTAGGCTTCACAGGTGATATAGGCTTTGCTGCAACTACTCAACTCTGCAATTGTGGCACGAAGACCGTCATAGACAATACGTAAACCCATAAGTGTAGCTAGGTTTCAACACAACTTAATTTGCTGTATTGGGCCTCTGGGCCATTGTATGCCAACCACTGCTAAGGGGAATGATGTTATTCTGCAGGTAGGCTTTTGGGTTCCCACAGCTAGAAAGGTGTGAGGTGTGGCATTTCTCTCTCCTACATCCTTCTTCCTCCCTGCCTTTCCCTTCCAGTTCTAGTTCTGGAGGAAGTTCTAGAGAGTTAAAGACATTGAGTCACCTCTGCCAATCTAACCCCTAGTCTGCAAGCTTGGGATAGGCTGTGGCAGACCCCACTGAGAGACTCAATCTCAAGCTGCTCTCAGAATCATTGGTGGGTCATTGTGAGTCTGGACTATATCTTCAAGGCAACCCCTAGATGGAGGGTCTTTCTAACACATAGCCTCTTCATGCCTAGCAAGCCTGCAGCCCAATCTTAGCTCTCCTCGTACCCCAACTCTGGGGCCCATTGATCTAGGCGGTGTCCATCTCTATGCCCGTTGGGGATGAGGAATTCATGGGAGCATGCCTCCTCCCTCTATGCTGCCCCATACCCCACCACCCGTCTCAATATTCTTTCCTCAACTAAAGTCATCTAGTGGTTCAACAGATGCAAGGCAATGAGCTATCCGTCTCTCCTTCTCGATGACACTCACAAGCTTAAACAAGAATTTGTGATCTTAGGCTAAGGTTTCTCAATCTCTCCTGTTGATAATGGGGCCAGATAACTCTTGGAGGAGAGAGCTGTCCTGTGCATTGTAGGATTAAACAGCATCTTAGCCTCTACTCACTAAATGCCCGTAGCAACCCCTAGATGTGACAATCAAAAATGTCTTCAGATGTAACCAGATGTCCCCTGGGGAACAAAGCATCCTCAGTCTTAGGCTGAGAGGAAACCATTGCTGCCTTTTGCTCTCCATTATAGGTCCTAATTCCCAATTCCAGGTAAACAGGAAAAATTACAGGGAAGATCTCTCAACACTGCGTGATGCTATCTTTTGGTGCAAAGCAAGTATCATTCCCCACTTTAGGTATGAGAAAACTGAGTCCTGGGTCACACAGCTAGCAAGGAGCAGAGCCTAGATTTGGACCCAAGACTGTCTGATGTCAAACCTATATATTTTGAAAACGACTTGTGATTTGATCATGAATGAGCCTTGTGAAGATTTTCCTGGAACAATACAAACAAGAAGATTGTGTTTTCCCTTCTCTCAGGGCATTCTACCTAATCCTGATAGCAGGGATTCAAGGTGGGTATCATTCTCCCCATTTTATAGACTAGGAAACTGAGGTCTACCAAGCCTAACAAATGTTTTGAACTCAAGATGGCAAAGGCTCGGACTTTCAGTACCACAGGGGAAACTGAGTCTGATTTCTTACATAACACTCTGCCTTTCCAGCCAAGGTGTCCTGACAGCAATAAGAAAAGTTTGGCCATCAGTGACACTGACATCCCCACCCTGTATCCTTGGCTTCCTTCTCTGATGTCTTTTCTTATCTCAGCTCTGTATGCAGTACTGGCCCGAGAAGACCTCTGGGTGCTACGGGCCCATCCAGGTGGAGTTCGTCTCGGCGGATATCGATGAGGACATCATCCACAGAATATTCCGCATCTGTAACATGGCTCGGGTAAGCACAGGGCCACTGTGGTGTGCTGCGCCCCTCCTCCCCACAGCAGATGGAGGCTGCGGGGAGAGGATCTGCTGAGCCAGCCAAGTGTCTGTGTCGCTCTCTCCTGATAATCCCTTCCTCGGGGAAGAGATGCCTTTGCTGATTCCAGCTCCACACCCAGCAACAACTACAACACAGAGATTCAAAGAGCAGCATCCACCCTGCCATCTGCCTGTTTCCCGGCACACTTGGTGCCGTGTAGACAAAACTCCGCAGACATTAGTTCTCCCCCACTGTGTCACACTGTTTTGGCAGAGTTGATATGGCCTTTGATTGGCTCCAGTAAGATTTGGGCCAGGTCCTGCAAACACTGAGAGGAAAGATAATTAGCTGCTTCCATGAGGATATTCCCTTGCTGAATGGAGGCATATTGGGTGGCAGAGAGCATTAGTAATCTAGTAATCTATGAATGGTGGCTAACTAAAGCAACTTTGGTCTCTACGAGGGGCCCAGGGTGGATGGAACTCAGTCCTTACCCTTAGAACTTAATATAGAATGAGAAAGTCAGATATGCTCAAAGAACTCTGCTCAGTAGAGACAGAGAAGGTTTTCCTGAGAATGTTGGAATCGGGTTTTGGAGGCTGAATAGGAGTTTTCCAGATAGAAGCTCAAGGCATTCAGAGCAGGAGAATCAACGTACATAAAGGTGTTGAGGTAGGTGAATAGTCTCTGACTCTCCCTGAGGACATGGCTTAGATCCATGGTATCTGCAAGGCTTGCATTCCCAGCAGAACAGCCCTAACAGCCTCTCTGTTCTCAGCCACAGGACGGTTATCGTATAGTCCAGCACCTCCAGTACATCGGCTGGCCTGCCTACAGGGACACGCCCCCCTCCAAGCGTTCTCTGCTCAAAGTGGTCCGACGGCTGGAGAAGTGGCAGGAGCAGTATGACGGGAGGGAAGGACGCACTGTGGTCCACTGCCTGTGAGTACTGGGGAGGTGCCAGGGCAAGGGGATGATAGGCAATAGAGCATCCTAGTGGATGCTTCTCAATATCCCTTAAAGGCCAGCAGCAGTGTATTCAAAGGAATTACAATCCTTTAATGCAATGGGGCTGTCAACTTGTCATCCTGAACTCTAGTTATTTGACATATTATTGAGGCAAAACCTGGTGACCTTTCCATAAACAATGGAGGGGATTGGTGTTGCCACTGATGCTCCCAATAGGAAGTGAGCCATGTTCTCCAACAGGAGGCACACTGTGTCCTGCCGGTCCCAGGAAAGCTCAGGACAAAGTGGGTTCCACTGACCAGAGCCACCTTTATTATTTCCTAAAGAAGGAAGAGGAGGAGGAGGAAAAGAAGAAAAGGGGAAGTGCAGATTAAGTGAGCTTACTTTAAGCCAGACGTTTTAAATGGACCACCTCATTCCATTGTGAGGTAGATAGCATTTTATAGTGGGGGAACGGAGGCACAGACAGGGTAGGGTGATCAGGTTAGGTCTCAGGAAGTCAAGACAGGGGCCATGGTTTGCATCCACTGGACTCTGAGCTAATGCACCATCCTAGCCCACACTGCCCCTGAGTAAACCAAAGGACTGGTCCTCGGTGTCTCCCTCCTGGAGCATCTCTACTATGGGCTTAGTGGGAACAGGGGGACACGGTGGGGAGGCACTGCCCTGAGGGGTTGATAGATTCAAAGGGCCCTGGAAACACTGTTTTGCAGGGCCACAGTGGGCTCAAAACCAGCTGTGTTCAGAGCACCCTTATGGTGTGCCCGAGAGCCTTGACCTCCTGTCTTTGAATAAACATGGCCCGGTCAGATGAACTCTGACCCACTACACTGGGTAAAGGTCAGGACCCTTAGAAGACTGGGGTTGACAAGTTGTACAGCACAAGAAAACCACCTAACTTTGTGAGCCTCAGTTTCCCTGTCTATCCATTGGATATGTTGAATGAGATGATCTTCAGATCCCATGATGCTTTGATATGAAAGGGATAGAAAATAAATGCAATCTATCTGCCAACATAGATATCAAGAATGCCATGTAGCAAATATGCAAATTATGTAAATGTAATTACTTAAAAGAGCAAGGGTCACAGAGTCTGCCATAGGCGTCTAAAGTGACCACAGGGAAGGATTCTACAAAGATCTCAGACCCAAAACAAATCTGCAGCCATAACAGCCGTATGTCGAATGTTTGATGCACAAAGATTCACTTTGCTTCTTAGAATATAAATGATTTGGGGAGAATTTTAGAAGACCTTCATCTTTTAAAATGTTGTGTTGAAGAATTTGAACCAAACAAATATTTTTCAGAACAAATATTTCTAGAGTAGGCAGAGGCTTTAAGAACATCTAACTGACCTCAGAATTGAGTTCGGTCTTCAAAACCAGCTAATTGTTCTCCCTCTGTCAAATGGGTAATGCGTGTACACATTGGGAAAGCTGGGAGCTTATAAGAGGTTAAAATACACACATATAGGGCTTAACCTCCTTTCCAAACTCACACTGGAGTTTGGAGTCTAGGGAGATGCTGTGTGGTGTCCCATGCCAAGTCTATGGGTGACTCAACCTGTCCAAGCTGGCTCTGCCCTTGTCCCAGAAACTGGTGGCTAGTTTCCTGCAAATTTATCCCTACTGCCTCTAATTCCTTCCCACACATTCAGGTGTCCTTGCCATTGACACAGAGCCACCCCCACCCCTTCAGGGTCTCACACCACAGGGTCCTGAGATGCCTGTGTCCACTCACCTCTTCCTCTTCGACCATGCTATTCTTGCTTCAGAAAATGCTTGTGCCTCCCTCCTGGAGGCCCCTCCCTTTATGGCCCTCATGTTAGTTTTTAGCCTACTTTTCTTGCAGGAGGACCTTTCTTTCTATGTCCTCCCCCCCAGCCAGGATGACCAATGGTTTGAACCAAAGGAAAGCACAGGGGTGACCTCTGCCAACAAAGCCCTTGACGCCCTTGAGGGCCACAGACTCCTTACAGACCCTGAACTGCAGGCACCAGTCAGTGAATGGAGGGCAGCTATCTGTGCTCGAAACATCTGGCTGCTGGGTATCCTGTAGATAAAACATCTGGGAGATTGACGGAGCGCCTTAGTTTCCATCCAGATGTTCTTCAGACACAGACCATTACATGAAATCATTAGTTACTCTTGGCAACATGCCCAGGAGTTCTGAATCAGAAAGATTCCTAAAAGGACTTTCTGTAAAGAGTTTGAGGGGTGTTTCCATGAAGATGACTTATGGAGCTTCAGAAAGAAAGAATAACAGAGGCATGGCCTTGCCACATGCCCTCTGTCCTTACACTCAAGATCGGTAGGTAGGGCCTTGCTTAAACCAAGATGTACAGTGGAGACCTGTCATTTCAGCAGCCTCTCAGGCCAACCCCAACCCCTGCCTCCAAGCCTGGGTTGGCTGGTCATAGGTTAATAGAGCATTGCTGCCCTTAGGGAAAGATGGGAATAACCGGTAGGAAAATCATCTGGAAATTTCTATTGCCTCCATCAAATTATAGGTAGACCCAGAGCATCCTTTGGACAAGGCACCATGTGTACAAAGACACAGTATCATCCTGCCGTGGGAGTCCGGGTCAGTGTGTCTTGGGGGGACTGTATCATGCTCTTAGAACCAAGGAGACATCACGCTAACTAAACTCTCCAGGGCCATCAAGTCCAACCCCTTTATTACATGAATGGAGAATTGGGGCCCAGACAGGGGCAGTGGTTTGCCCAAGGTCAGAGCAGGTTCATGGCACAGATGAGACCCACACTGTAACTAGAGGCCCCTGCTGATGTTTTCACCAGTGCCTTCCTTGCATTGGCTGGGGCAGCCTCTTGCCACGGCGACCGCTGCGGCTTTAGGATCAGCAGCAGCTGGGAGACCTGGGAATGGGGCTGACCTCTCCACTCTGTGTTTAGGAACGGGGGAGGCCGCAGCGGGACCTTCTGTGCCATCTGCAGCGTGTGTGAGATGATCCAGCAGCAAAACATCATTGACGTGTTCCACATCGTGAAAACCTTGCGAAACAACAAATCCAACATGGTGGAGACCCTGGTGAGTGTCCCAAGATCTGTTCTCCTATAGCCAGGGGCCGGCCGTAGTTCCCCTGAGCCAAGGACGGCGCGTAGTAAGGCGCTCAACAGCCAGGTTCTTATGGAAGACCAACATTCTGTGCCCTTAGTATACACGTTGTCTATTCAGTTTCTTCCCCTCCCGAGCCCCACCACTTCTCATTCCTTCAGGGAAATCCAAATATTAATCCTGACACACCTGCTTTGTTTTACTGCCCATTCCTTAAGACAGTGTCATTAATTCAGGCTTAGCGGAAAGGAGTCTGGATTAAGTGGAATGCGAATATGTTTTCAATTCAGTCCAATCCTATTCTAATTCATTTATGCTAATTCTTGCAGTTTAGAGCATTGAACTAGGACACTGTGGAGGAAAGGACAGTGCAGGGAGTGGGCAGGCAGAGCCCCAGACAATAGGGCCTGCTGTGGTGGTGGAGACAGACCGTAGGCAAGAACGTAAGAGTCTTCAGACCTATTGAAGTGTGGACCCACTCAGATCAAGGTCCTGTGCCAGGGGTGATCCACAGACCAGCATCACCTGTGAGCTGGTTATAGCACCTCAAGTCCCACTCCAGGTTTCCTGAATCAGAATGTACATTTCTAAAACATTCTGGGGTGCCTCGTATGCACATCACAGTTCAAGAAGCACTGTGGTGCAAAACAGTGAAAAAGAAAGGGAGGGACCCCACCTGGGCATTCGCAAAAGCTCAGGTAGAAGCAGGAAGGATGCCAGACAGATAATATTGAGCTGACTAAGTGTGAAGGTAGACAAGGTTTTCTCCCAAACCTGTATCTCAAAACTAAATGCATTTTCTTTTTCTTTTTCACCCCTCCCTTGTCTCCTGTCCTCCTCTCAGGAACAGTATAAATTTGTATATGAGGTGGCGCTGGAATATTTAAGCTCCTTTTAGCTCGGTGGGATGGGGAATCTGCTGGAGGCCTCAGGCTGAGCTCCCTTTTCTGTGACTGGCAGTGACCAAGGTGGCACCCCTGCCCGACTCCAAGAAGAAGACTGATGGCCCAATGTCCGCGGTGGGCTCTGCACCTTCTGAGGGGTCTCCCAGAGCGGTGGGAGATGCCACTGTGCAAGGCCCAGGCTTCCCTCCCACCCTGACCAGCCACAACCATGGGCCCAAGCAGAAGTGTGTCCCCAAGCAAGGCCTCCGGTTTTTGGTTCCCAGACCTCTTGCTTGTGTTTGTTCTGAGTTTGTGAACCTTGTGGTGGCCAACTGTGCTGGTGCTGGGGAGTGGGGAACTCAGCAATGCCTCTCCTGCCCTGCTTCCAGGAGGGAAGGAGATGTATGTTCTGCTCTTCTGAGTCATGGAAAAGATTAGGGTTCTTGGGGCTAACTGCTCTGCTGCCCCCTGCAATTGGCTTCAGGGGCCTCTGGCACCAGACACCACTTGTAGTCTGGACCAGCATGACCCCGGGGTGCACCCTAGACCTCCCCCCACCACCATTCTCACACTGAATCTGCATGAGGCTTGTGGCCCATGACCACTCTGTACCCGTCCCCCAGCCTGGGCCCTGACCGTCTGGCATTCACTGGCCAACAAGCTGTGTCCTCAGCACTTTCTGAGAAAGGTTGTCTTTGCTTTGGTGGGGTGGGGGGAGGGGGCCAGTGGGAGGGGCCAGCCCTGCAGGGACCTTTGCTGCTCCTCCTTATCCCTGTAGAAAGGGACCACCTCCCCGGGATAGGGTTTGGGCTGACCCACGTGATGTAACCCTTGTCTCTTTGGTGGTTGCTTGCTTTTCAAGAGACAAGCAGGATAAGATTTGATCATTTTCCAGAGTATAAGTGGAAAAAAAAAAAAACTTTCTTGGGGAGGGGGGTGTCAAATTTTAGTCTCTTACGTCAAAAAAAGGAAGTGGGAGTTTGAGTGTGAAACTCTAAGAGACATCTCTCAGGCCTATCATCTTTCCGAGCAACATCCCTAAAAGGCCACCCTGGGACAGCACAGCAATTGAGCAAGGGAGAGAGGGGACAGTGTGAAGATGCTCCTTTTGGTTTCTGGGGTGTGTAGAGGTGCAAAGTGCCAGCCTGTGCATAACTTGAATCTCCACCTTCGAACTCCTTCCTAGAGAAGCCTAGCTGCCCCCTTGGAAATGGCCATTGTCGGCCCCGTTATACTTTGATTTAGAGCAGGCCAAAGGGAATCAGGCCTGGGGATCCAAGGTCTTGTCCAAAGTATGAGTGAGTCAGAGTAGCTTGTTACCATCTCCACTGCACAGCTGAGGAAACAGGCACCTTCCTTCCTGATGAAATCCTGACTTTCAAAAGGGCAGGTGATGGCAACGAGACTCTACTGTTTTTTCCATTCTTCCCCCCCAGCCAAGCAATTATTTTATGGAGGGAAAATAAGGCCAGCAACTTGTGAGCAGAGAGTTCCACAAATGGAAATTTAGTTCTTTCTTGATGCCGGTTCCTCTGAGAAGCCTAGAAGTTCAGATGTATCTCAGTAACTCATTCCCAGCTCCCCAGGAAAGCTAGCACATCTAATTTCTTAGTGAAAACAATTCCCTGTTTTCTCGGGCTGTGAGGGGACCACCCAGGAACACTCTTGACTTTGGTCTCTAGCAGGAGCTTAGGCACAATGTCTGGGAGCCGCGGGGTGGGCTGGCGATCTGTGGAGGCTTCATCTTGGAGGCAGGTCTAGCCCCAGGCAGGGTACATGGGACACAGAGAAGGCACAGCCCTCAAGGACTCACTGTCCACTATGGAAATCGAACTACAGTGCAGTGGAGGTGAAGCAAGAGAGACCCCTCTGCTGGGGCTACGTAGAGGAGGGGCCATCTAATCCAGCTGGGTCTTAATAGGTAATAAAAGGAAGAAAAGGCAACTTATGCCAAGACATCAACATGTGAACTGGCAAAGTGATGGGAAGGAAGCCACCAGCTAGGCATAGCACCACAAGGGGAGAGGCAGGTGATAAGCCAGGGTCCAGGGGACAGACGCCCACCAAAGTGCAGATTTTGTCCAATAGGCAGCAGGAAGTCAGCGGAGCTTTCCAGCGATGTGCTCAGACTAGTGTTGGCCGGGGTCCTGCTGGGCCAGTGGGCTGCCTCTTTTCCTCTCATCAGACACTGTGAAAACATTCCCTCCAGCGTGTACTTTTTAATACCACATCCATCTGTCTGTCTCTCATTATTTTGTCGCTGGAACAAAATATTCAGCTTCTGCAAGCAACCCAGGCCTCTGCTTCAGCGCAGAGCAGGGTCACCAACCCAGATCCCCAGGCCTGCAAGGACAAGACATGAAAGGGGCCCGTGGAAGCTGCTTCTGTTGGTGCAGGCTCTAGCGCTGTCTAGAAGTCCAGGGATACCAAACTTGATCAAGGAAGGGCTGTCACTTTGGAGGTTCAAAAGGAAGTGTCTCAAAGCAAATTCGGCAAAGGAACCCCGCAATGACCTCCTCGCTCTTGTGCTTTGATGAGCCTCTTCCCAGGTGTGTCTGAGCGCTGGTCCCGCCGGCTTCCTCGGGCTCCAGCCCACTGCCCCACGTGGCCATCCCCATCCTTCACAGGACCTGGAGCATGGCAAATCAGCCTGTTGTGTGCTATTTTCTCAGATCTTGGCTCATCCAGCCAGAATGAGGGTAGGGGGGAGAGCTACTTAAACACAAATACTGGAATTTATTCTGCTCAGGAGGGAGTGATAAAGCTGGCAGATAGAAATGACAGTGGCTTCTATTATTTCAAATGGTAGGAATTTAAAGTGTAACTTCATGGAGAATGAAAATGATAAAAACTCAGGCCTTGGTGGGGTATGCCAACCAGTGACAATTCTCCCCAGTTTAGCCCTTATTTTCAGATATCCCACCCACCTTCTAAAGGCCAGCAGTGAACAGTTCTTAGGCCAGGGAACCTAAGAAGAAACCATGACTCAGAGATGGGGATGATTTCTGTAAGATCCCACGTGGCGAGTGTGCGGCAGGATTTGAATGAGACAGGGTGCTGGTGCCCCGGAATTTGAACTTGATCCTTGCTCTGGAAATCTGAGCAAATACCACCTCCCTTAGAGTATCTCCCCACCCCACCCCAGCTCCAGGGTGGGCTCAGCCTATTCTAAGCAGAGAAAATAGCATAATGCTCTCTGAGTCTTGTTAACAGGCACTAGCCTCTTGTCTCTGGGGTGACAAACAGTGGCACTTAAAGAACACCTGTGGCTCTCACCTCCTAGATATAGACCTTGTTTGGAGATGATGTAAGAGAAGAATGAAAATCCAGAACATCCTCCACCTGAGTGTGCTTATGGCCCAGGTAGCTTTAGGAAGTATCTCAGCTGCACCCTGACATTGCAACCTTTTGCCTTTTCTGATGTTGAGACCCTGGGTCAGTCAGGGGCTTCTGGATCCCGAGATGGCCACAGCAGGGCCTCCCATTGAGGGAATGGAAGGGGATGGATTGCTTTTAGGGCTAGCCCTCTCTGGGTATGATCTGAGTGATGGCCTGCTGGATGTCAACCTGCACAGGAACCAGTGGACCCTGAGCTGGACACTCTAACACAGGAGCTCATTGAATTCTTCCCACATTCCTAAGACGTGATTGTGATTGTCACCATTTTATTGATGAAGAAACTGAGGCTCCAAGGGAAGCAACCACTCGCCCACAGTCCCACAGCTAGTGAATAGGTGAGCCAGGACTTAAATGGTCTTCTCAGACTTGCAAAGACAAGCTGTTTGCACCACTGTGTCTTAGACTTTCCCTTGTGGTTACCCAGAATAGCAGAGACTAACCGGAAGCAGACAACAATAAGCTTAAGATTCCTTTACAATCTCATGTTTTACTTCAACAATTCATGCAGTATTTGCATTCCACTTTCTAATTTTGCCTGATTTGGCTTTAATGAGACTGTATAAATATTTAAAATAACTATGTGCCCTGTTACTCATGTTGCTTTGATTAGCTTATCCCACCATGATGGACCATGGGGAATTCTATCCCAGTCTGAGTCACAGTTCCTGGCCATGCTGCTTCCCTCTCAGGCCAATTCCAGCCTCAAGCTCAAGACCAAGGGTCTTAACCTCAGCTAAGGTCTCTTCTAGTTGGGTGCTGGAAGGAGCCCACTGACACAAAGTAGAAAGTTGGGGATTCACCATCTGGCATGGGGACAGCTAGGCCCAAATCCCTAAAGGGAAAAAAGAAGGTAGACACAATCTTACTCAAAAGAGTCCTGAATGCTGAGGCTTCTACAAAGTGATGCCCGTGTCTAGGTGGAGTCACATGGTTGCTAATGTGGGAAAACCTGAAGATACACTTCATCTGAAGGGCTGGAGGCTGGGAGGGGAGGCTTCTCACTTTGGTCACACATACTTGCAGGGCTCCTACAGCATGCAGCACCCTACAGGGAAGCCCAGTTGCCATAGCACAGTTCATCCCTTGGTGAAGCACTGGGTTCAATCTTTGGTTATTATCTCAGACCTGCCATTTCTTGGCTACAGGATGTGAAACCAAGCAATTTATGGGGAAAAAATGCACAGAAAAAGGAGGCTCACACAGGTTAGAAAAGGTAGATTTAGAGAGCTTTGTACTGAAAAACAGGAAGCCAAATCCAGGAAGTTAGAACCTATTGAATACTCAGAACCAAGGATGCAGGTGAGTCATCGAGCACAGTGGTCACATTCATGACATAGCGGGTAGGGAATGGGGATGGGCTTCCCAGAACCACTTGAAGCAAGAATCTGCTTTAGAACAGATTTTGATATCTGGGGAAGAAGACAATGAGTGTCCCTCTGACCAGTCATGTTTATTCACCCCCTACTTCCCACTGCTTACACAAGCTCCTACTGTATGTCCTCAACAGGATATCCATGTCCTCAGCTCTGGTGTGAACCCTTGTAGAGTACATGTAGGTGTCAGTCTAGCAAGGCTGCTGCAGACAACAGAAGCAAGGCCCAGGGAGGAGCAGCCAGACCCTTGTCATGTCATCTCTGCAGCCATCCCAAATCCAAAGATCTCAAAGGAAACAATAACTTCCCCTGCAACTTACTGCAGGAATGAAGAAAGCCACCCTTCTTAAGCCTGCAGATGGCCACTCCTAGGTAGGGCATCTGCCTTTGGCACCAAGCTGAATCAGAAGTAATACTGTGGAAGGCATGGCTGAACCCAGGGGTAAATGTGACCAGGATGCAGATAGTAAGCACCAAGGTCAACAGTCTATGCTGGCCACGGTCCCCATAGACAAATGGTCAACCCAAGCTAAAGAACAGGTCAGAAGATAAAACATGAATAGTCATGTTATCTCAAAGCCTTGACTTGCCTTCCCCCATTATCCAGCCAATTTGACTCCTTTTCAGCTTCTGACCAGCTCCAAATCACAGCCAAGTAGAACATGTAAATAGGAAGCCAATTGGAAGAGACCAGCTGAGATTCAGCCCTGTTCATCTACTCCCGTGCAAGGGTTTCCTGTTGGATATCTTCCATATATACATACACAAAAGTGATAAAATGCAAGGCTTTGGCTATTCCTACCAGGGAATCTGCCTTTGAGGTCATGTCTCCATCTGAACAGCAGGAGAGAGGTTAGTGGTGGAGAGTAGGGGGCCTGGTCCAGCTCCAGTGTCTTCTGATACATTTTTCAGGATCATGGATCTGAATCTCAAAAGCACAGCAGAAATGTCTAAGCCATATTTGTGCACATGAGAAGACTCTTTTTTGGTTTCTAGGTAACCAGTGATAGACTTTTACATGGCACTGGCTATACAATTGTCTTATAGAGATGAAGTCAGTTTCTTGTATTTCTCCTGCCCACCTCCAGAAAATATGGGAAAGGTCATCAAAGAGGCACATCCACCCCTGAAATCTACCCATAAATGTTAGATCTCCAAGAGGAGGGATCAGCATCCACAGTGGTAGCCTCCAGGCCAGCACCCCAGCCACCTCAGAGCTCCTCTTAATGACCTAACAAAGGATGTGGGAGAACTCAGGATAGAAGTGAATCTATTGGGAAAAATTGAGGGGAGGGGAGTTGCTGGATCACCAAGGGGCTTCCTTCTGTACCTGAGAGTTGCTCTAGGTAGTGGGATGCAGACCTTGATCCTTGGTTGGAATGTTCAGAGAATGAGGGATCTGGTAGCCTTGGAATGTTAGAAAACTACTAGATAAGCCTGGAGCTCAGGGAAATTTGTGTAGTTCATGGTTTCTTGGTGAGTGGGACTCTTAAATTTGAAGGAAGGAAGGGTGATAGGAAGTAACTTGCTAAAATTGCAAAACTGAGTCCCCCTATTCAAGTACTTGAGTGCCTTTGGGCTCATGAATACAAATCAGTAGACCACCAGAGTGTGATGGTCAAACGCTCAATGCCCACCCTGTTCCTGTCTTTCCCATGGAAGATTAACATGGTAAGGTGTTCTTCACATCAAAGTCCCCAGGGCAGCCAGCTGAGGCTTAGGAGGAAGAATGGTGTCATCCTGCATAAAACCAGACTTCTTAGGGGTCAGGCAGAATCTAGGTCCTATATCTTCCATGGGTATGAAGATTATTGGACAAAGTGAAGCACAATTTGTTGGGCCCAGGTCCTACCTGTGAGTGAAACTAGGACCAAGAGGTGAAACTTAATAGCTATAAGGAAGAACTTGCTGTGAGCCAGAGATGGTAAGTTGCCTATCTCATCAGCTGTCCTGAAGAAACCAGACATCTTAAAGAGAAGGAGCATTGCTGAGTAGATTTCAGTGTCACTTCCAGTAGTCTAGATGGTGACATCTTGTGGAGCTGGGGTCCTGTTTAAAGTCATTTGCACCTACAGAGAACAAAGCCAAGTAGGGTGTTTGGTTTGTGCAGATTGAAGCTCCTGCTCTCCCACCCAATTGTCCCACCATGCAGGCCAAGATGATTCTCTGGCCACATGTCAACACCAGACCACAGGGAACAACTACTTTGCCCTAGAGTAGATGCCTACTTAGATCTCTGATGAGGGCAGCCAGAACTCAGGTCTATTGGATCCATTGGCCAACAGGACCCTTAGTGACAGCCAGAGTCAGTCAAGGTCCAAGTAGGACCCAGAGCAGGTCTTTGCTCACTATCTCCAGAGGTTGATTCTATCCCTCAGTCCTTACTCCAAACCTATTGGAGCAGATTGCAAAAGCAAAAGCACAGTGACTCAGTTGACACATTATTATCCTTTCTAGTCCACACATTTCATCACTGGGCGGATCCTGGGCTAGCCCAGGTTAATCCACGTTAATCCATGTCGGTAATCAGACTCAAAAGCACTTTTTTTATCTTCTCCTTTCACCCTACATCCTTCTAGCCAATCAAAGACAAAGAGCTGGGGCATCTACCATTGCCTTGGCTACTGGACACGCTTGTAGCCCTGAAAGGGCTATCATGAGGTTCCCACTCAACTCCAGGGAGGCTGCCATTTTCACATCCACTGGGCATATGATATTGCATGAGACCAATGTCTCCTCACTGTTTGCAGCCTCCTCCGTGAATCCCAATGGCCTGCACTTGTACAGTTTGGGTGTTTGATAGATAAAGCACGTATGAGAAGAGAAAACAAAATAAATCAACTTTTTAAAAAAGCCAGCACTGTGCTGTCAATGTTCTTTTTATTTTTTTTTCCTTTTCCTTTCCAATTCTAGCTTAAAAAAGCAGAAGGTAAATAATGTCAGGTCAATGAATATCAGATATATTTTTTGACTATACATTACAGTGAAGTGTAATCTTTTTACACCTGCAAGTCCATCTTATTTATTCTTGTAAATGTTCCCTGACGATGTTTGTAATATGGCTGTGTTAAAAATCTATACAATAAAGCTGTGACCCTGAGATTCATGTTTTCCTAAGATATTCGTATTGGTGTCTTCCTGAGGTTGGAGAGGGGTGAAGTGAGGACAAGTTGACAAAGGAGGGAGGAAAAAAGCAGCCCTATTATCAACTAGGTTTCTTTATGTTCATTTAATCCTCACAACTACCACATGCGAAATACATATTATTTTCTCTTTGCAGATGAAGAAGTTGAAACTCAGAAATAGCAAAGGATTTTCTATGACTCTATATTCAGTTTGTTAAAAAAGTTGACTCTAAAGCAATGTTTCCCAAACATGGTCCATCGGGCACCAGCATCAGAGTCACTGGGATGTTTGCTAAACACACAGATTTTTAAACCCCTAGAGAATCACAGTTCTGGGCTCTTCATGCTAACAAGCTGTCTAGATGTATCAGCTAGCTATTGCTGCATAATAAGCTGCCCCAAAACTCAGTGACTTGAAACAACAGTCTGTTATAGCAGCCAGCTGAGATTCAATGCTCTAGACTGAGCTCAGCTAATGTTGGCTGGGCTCCCTGACATGTTGGCTAAGGGCTCTATTCTAGCCCAGGCTTTACTGGGGCATGTGGGATGGTATAGTTCTGCTCCATATATTTCTTATCCTCCTCCTGAGACTAACACACTAGCCTATGCAGCAGTGTGAGAGACAAAGTCCAATCGCCTGTTTTGCCAAGACTTTGCTTGATCATTCTTGCAGCCATTGGTTAAAGCTGGTTACATGGAATACTCAGAATCAAGGGGCAAGGATTCTGCCTCTTCTCATAGACCTTTCTCAATTTTCCAGTAAATGGTAAAATGAGCTGCCAATCCAAACCAATAGTGCCTGATGCAGCCTTTAACTCTCTAATCTTGGAGTGTACTCCATGAGCTACCTATATCATTTCACCTGGGAAATTTCTGAACAGGTAGAGTCTGACTCACTGGGTCTAAGATGGGAGTCAGGAGGCTACATGAGTAACAGGTGACTGTAATGCACGCTAAGTTAGGCAAGCTCTGTTCTGAGTTCTGGTGTTGGAGGGGAACAGAGAGGAGTCCAAGAGGAATGGGGACAAACTGTTCTCAAGCAAGGGTAGGAGGCTGCCAGTCTCTCAGGTGGGTGGATATCCTATTTCTGGATGGGTAGAAGAAATAATTGGGACCATCTCTTTGGAGTTTATTGCTTCCCTAGTTCTTTGTATATATCCAAACCTAAGCCTAAGCTGAAAACATGAGCCTCAGGGCTGGGACCCAGGGACCTCTTTGTTCTCTCTCAGTCCTAGAAACCAGGTGACAGGCTTCTTCGGCCTGAGTGACAGAGATGTCTTGCCCACCAGACACCCCAGGCCACAGAATCCAGAGCACACTTGCTTCCCAGTTCCAGTCCCAGGTGTCCAGTCACCTACTTAGCCTTGTCACTTATCCTTGGTAGTGTCAACTCACTTATTCTTTCTGCTGCATTTACTTTTTGCCAATAAATGTAATAGATCACACTGGGGAAAAGAAAATCAGAAAGGAGGAAGAAAAATCTTGCACAAATACTAATGACAACAGTACTTCAGGGCCTAACATTTTTCTCCAAAATGGTAATAGCTTTTTAAATGTTGTTATAAAAGTAGCACATACTCACTCTAAAGACCCTTCTCAATGGTACTTATTAAAATTTTTATATTATTTTAATATTCCAGACCTTTCTCTGCATATATAAACATCCACATTTTCTACATAAACATCATCAACCTACATATACTCTGAGACCTGCCGCTTCTCACTTGACAATATGCTGTGGTCATTTTCCATGAAAATATGATTAAGTAAACAAACATCCCTTATCTTCCTTGACACAGTCACAGTAGTGCTGAGCTGGAGGCTAAGCTAGCTTGGGAACTCAAGACTCACGTGTTCCCTGCTAAGAAAGCTACCCCCAGCTTTTACACCAACATTAGTAGGGAGGGACATTGCACCCTGAGAGGGGCAGCCCTGTAGACAGACTAACAACAGTGGCATGGTTCTCAGGCTGCCTGAGTGGGTCCCAGCCTGTCCTTCCTCTGTGGCTGGCCCTGGAGTGTGTGCTCCCACATCAGACCTAGGAGCACCTTCAATGGACTCCAGTTGCTAGCTCTGGTTTGGCTTAAGACCATCCTCTAATCCCAGGGGCATTCCATCAGCACCCTAGGGGACCTAGAAGCCCCCAGCCCCCTCAGAACATGGTATGAGGTCATCAATATACCACACAGAAGGCAAAAAGAGGGAGTTCATTCCCACTGGCCTGGTTTGGGGCTGGTAAGAAGGGAACAGGAATAAAAGCAGAAGGTACCAGTAAGGGAGGGGAAAGAAACCACTCTGGTTAATGACAGAAAAAATTTGATCACCTAATCTTCGGTAATGCCACTAGACTCAACAAAGGTTTGTCCCAAGTGGCTGTCTCTTGAAATTTAGCAAAGGGACCAACCCTGGAATCTCCTTTGACGTCCACTAGAGACCTGGCACCCACAGAGACAAGACATCCACAAACCGAACAACTGGAGATAGTATAATCCCTGGAAATTCACAGAAACTGCAGCTGGCTTAGAATGGGCAATGAAACAAAGTTATTGAAGGGTATCTCAAGTGCTAGAGAATAGAGACAGATAGAGAAATACACAGAGAAATATAGATGCATAGAGAAAATAAATGCAAATTCATTGAAAACTGTATCAGTATATTAACAGTGATTACCTCTCATCATAGGGAACGTGGGTACTTTTTGTTCTTTATAATTTTCTATACTTTGTGAATTTTATATTACTTTCATGCCTGGAAAAACCAATTATATAAAAAAGATATGAAGAGCACAGCATGGGAACACGAAAGCAAGACTGATAAGAAGATGCTGGGAATGGAACCATGCCCCCCAAACCTGCCATACACCTGTATCGAGGTTCAAAAGCATGGCACTGCCCAAAAGGGGAACTCAATTAGTCAACTCAATGTCCAAAATGGAAAAATAAACGCACCATTCAGCACAAATAAAAGCATTCCTCACATAAAGCATAGAAAAGAAAATTTCCATGTGTCCCCTTCACAAATAATGGCTTCAATAACATCCTCAGCAAATGCAAAGCATTCCCCTCCTGAAAGGCTGATGACCTCATGCCATAGAACAGTTCCATAAAAGCTCTTAACTGAAGGACCAGAATGAAGGGGCCCAGCTCTCTGGTTCTCTGCAAGTCAGAGCTAAGCCAGGGATGGGTTTGTAGAATCCTGAGTGTTACACAGCCAAGTATTACATTGCTCTCCTCCCAGAGAGTCCATGAGTCGGAGGCTTTTATTCCAGACAATTACCAGCAAAAATAGCTATTCTGAAGGACGATTGTTGGGAGGAGGACAGTTCACCTAATGTGCACACTGCAAGGGTATTCAGCACGTCCTCTGGGTGAGGGGCTCTTTTACAACTTGAACTTTACCTTGGAAATGAGAACAATGTCACCTAAAACTTTGTACCCTCATATTAATTTAGAATAAAAAAAAAGAAGTTATTCTGTGTCGTGGGTTGAATCTGGAGCTTGGGTTTAAGAGCCAGCTAAACCAGGAAAAGAATTAACATTTCCTTTTGAATGATGAGGAGCCTAAACAGATATCTGTGCCTCGAAAGAAGATGCCATTCCTCCCTGCAGGTGGGGCAGAGCAGGACGAAGACGCAATCCTCTCTCTGGGTTTTAATGAGAACCGACTCCATCTCATCCACTTTCCTCTAAAATACTTACAAACACGTAGTCACAGCTGGAAACCTGTGGCCACACCTGGCAGTCAAACCATTGTGTGAATCTGGGAGGAACTTCATCTGATTACAAGACACAAGAAGCCGAAATGAGAATCCTAATCAGTGGTTGATGCTGAATCATGTTTTGCTGCCTGGAAGATGTAAAGGAGCCTCAAAGAAGATAAAGTGGTTCATCCTTCCCAGGTGCCTGCTCCAGATGGTCTGTACTCACTCAGAAAATTGATCAATCGTCCATTTCTATCTCCTGGGAGAAGAAATGACATTAAGAAAAACCTCTGTGGGAGGGATAATGGCAGAGAAAAACTTGCAGAAATGCAGGCTGAGGATTTTAGTTTCAGGGCCCACCCCCAATCCATTTGGAGCACCCCAGAGAGAGGCAGGGAGTGGGATGAGCACATGGTTAGTTGAATGCATACAAGATGGGGCAAAGCTGATGACTAGGCACAACTCCCGACATTCCCAGCCTCACCCCGTAGCTCCCTCATGGCCGTGGTGACCATATCCAGGCAGGCCTCTGCAGATGTCATGCAGGGGAAATCCACAGCTCCTCCCCTCACGCAGCCCCCACACCTCCTGCTCCCCATGTGGTTTTGAGGCTCTTCTCTGAGCAACAGGAACCCACTTAGTGCTCACGTACGAGCTGCCTAGAAATGCCAGGCAGTTAAACTCCCAGGGTGAAAGCTTTGACCAATCACCTATGGACAAATGCTTCCTCCTTTCTTTCCCTTGAAGGCAATCCTCAACCATATTTCACATAACATTTCAAATGGTCCCAGAACAAACAGACCCAATGTAGGAGTAGCCAACTCTGTAACACAACTTCCATCTCTTCTGCTTCCTTCTTTGACTTATGCCCCCTTCCTCATCACGTCCTAGAGTCATACTTCCAAATGAAACATTGTGTCAGACTGTGCTTCTAGGAGAATGATAGCTGGGAAACCAGGCTTCAGCTCTGCACCATACCCTCCCTGCCAGATGCTAGTCTGAGAGGGCTGCTGTATGCTTATGCTTGTGACTGAGGGGCAAAAATGGCCTTGGTGTAAAGTGACTCACAGGAGAACTTTTACTTGCATCCTACACACATCCTGTGTATCTTGATGTTAATTCGCTGCTCAGGTTTGGCAATAGGAATCCTGCCATCCCATATTTTTGTTGAAAATATAGTAGCACCTCCTTAGTTGACTACCTCCTTAAGTTGACCTAATTTTCATAGACCAGATGGGCACCACATGTACTCAATGTACAATAGGCTTAGTTCTTTATGTTCATCCCCTCCGTATGTTAACCTGTGATAGTCCTTTGGGGGTGGGGGGTTCACTTACAGAGGTTTGGCAAGCCTGTCTAATAGACAGTGATAAGGATGGTAAAGGATGGGACTCCTTTATAGAGTCCCACTGAGAGCCCTAGCACAACCAGAAGGTGGGTGTTGACCAGGAGGGTGGAGGAGTATCTGGATCTGGAACCCACACACACAGTCAGGAGCCGGCAACAATATGTACTCTCTCAGCCCTCCCTGGGCAGAACAGGGCACCTGGTGAGCTCCTGAGGGAAGAACTGTGCCAGGAAATAGGTGAGAGGTGGGGGAATGTCCCACCCAACACTAAATGCAGATGCAAACCTCTTTGGGCTGACAAAGCTCCCTGGATCAGCCTGGGCTGAGCCCTCTGCCCCCACAGACTGTCAGATTTCTGGACTGGCAGAGAAATATACCAGCAAATCTCACCTTCTCCCTCCCCTTTCCTTTCGGCCCCTCCACAATGCTCTCTGGCAGCTCCCGACTCAGAGCAAACTCACAATTCTGCTTGTAAGGATAAGAAAAACAGGAAAACATCACCAGACACATGAAAAGATGCAGGCATTCAAAAGCAGAGTTTCGCTTTGAGGAATCAGAGAAAGTGCCTGCCTGTGAAATCAGGTCTCTGGCAAGAGAAGGAGGACATTTCACAATGAATCTGTGCGGATGCAGAGAAACCCTATGTTTGATAACTAAATTCCAGAACTTTTTGTCATTGTTGTATCTAACAAAACAAATCGCTGACAAGTCTAATCAAGACAGAACACAAATACTCAAAATGAGGAAACAGAAAAAGGATATGATGGTGAATGTGGAAATTATACAGCATTATAAAAGAATATTATAAACAACTCTGATTAGTAAATTTTAAAATCTTAATCAAGTGGGTGGTTTTTGAAAATGTATAAATGTTACCAAAATTGGCTCCAAGTAAACCAATTATCAGAAAAAAAAAAAATTTTGTTTTTAAGTTGGTAATTTTTCCCTGAAAGACACTGGCCTTCATCAAACTTTCAAACAAAAGATATAAAAATAACTAAGAATAGGCTTGGCACCCATAACTCAGTGGTTAGGGAGCCAGCCACGTACACCAGGGCTGGTGGGTTCAAACCCAGCCTGGGCCTGCCAAACAACAACAACTACAAAAACAACAACAACAACAAAAATAGCCGGGTGTTGTGGCGGGCACCTTTAGTCCCAGCCACTTGGGAGGCTGAGGCAAGAGAACCATGAAGCCCAAGAGTTTGAGATTGCTGTGAAGCCATGGCACTCTACCCAGGGAGACTCTGTCTCCAAAAAAAAAAAAAAAAAAAAAAAAAACGATTTTTAACAGGTGTTTGTGAGTAATCTACTCTCTGAATCCCTGATTATCAATCAGTAAATGTCTTTTTTTAACTTTCATGACAGGAGAACATCGTGGCTTGTTAGGGGACTCTTTCCCTTCATTTGACAAATGATCCTCTGCCCTCAGGGCACACATGGTGGGAGAAAAGACAATTAGCAATCACAGTACAGGAGATAATAATAAGTGCTACACAAGAAATAAGGCAGAGTAAGGCAAAAGGAGAATGGCGGGGGGGGGGGGGAGGATACTAGTTTATTAAAATATGAGGGGGTAGAGAACGTCTCCTTGATAAGACAGTGAAGACCTGAGGGAGGGAGGCCACCACGTGGAGTTAGTTGGGTGAAGTGCGTTCCAGGCCAACAGCAAGGTGGCCATTTTGACCTGCAAGGGGTGAGCAAAGAGAGAAGGGTCAGAAACTAAGTTAGAAAGGAAAGAGGAAACGGGAAGCACGAAGGGTTCTGTGCATGGTGATGCCTCCTGATCTTTGTCTTCAAGATCGTCTGGCTGCCGTCTGGAGACAGACTCCAGTTATTGGGCTATTGCCATCATCCAGGTGGTGAACACAGGAGCGGAAATCAGTTGTTTGGGGCACGAGTTAAGGGATTTGTTGCTTTTTTTCCTCTCAGATTATTAGACTACAATAATTTCATCTCAGTCTTCTGGAGCTGCTACACGTTGTCTTCTGCCTTCCACGTTTCAAAGGAAAAGAACAGGCCTATTCTCATTCTTTTCAAATTATTCTATTTGGAAAGTTGTAGGACTTTCCTGCTTATCCTTGAACTTCTATTTCCAATGAAAGGTAGTATTTAGTAAGTGGAAGTATTGAGAATACAGTAGAGTTGTCAAATCAAGGTCAGGAAAACACAAAATTGAGGATAAGGAAACAATTGGATGCCCAGGCCCTGAGACTATAGGCCAAAATAGGTCAAGGTCAGAAGCTGTCCTTCAAAGAATGTTTCTGAAGCATTTCACTGGCTTCAGAATAACTGCCCTTCCCCTGTCAGCCTCAGCTCAAACCAGTTAACCTTAGATCCCAGCCTGCAAGCTATACAGACAACGTCCTATGTCTTATGCTTTACTATCAATTTCCTTTGCAGAAAAAAATGAGATATACTTGGTGATAATTTCACTGGCCACATATGTTGACAACATTTAAATTCTATATGTCTACTTTCATTTCTATTCATAAGCATCTGTGCTAGATACTTACTTAGTACTTAGCTAGATCTAAGTATCTATTCACACATATCTGTGCCCCCGAAAGAACTTGGATATATTTATTCAAATGTATAAGTAGAAATTCTGCTTTATTTAGATGCATTTCTTGATTTTTTTATTTCATATTTGGCTAAAAGCTGAGTTCATTCATGTCTATAAAAAGTTGATCTCATTTTGGATGTAGGCAGGGAAGAGCCTTGAAGAAAGTGTTTATGCCTTGAGCGATTTGGCGAGGGAGGGGGAGGATGAGTAGGGAAGCCTGGCTGAATAAAGGGTAAGCCAGACAAATGAGACAAGGCTCCCCCATCCACTGCAGAGGGTGAGTGAGAGCGTAGACTGAGGAAGCATTGTCAAGAAACGAAAAAGTATTGAATGGGAGTTCACCGTAGGGGAGTAAATGAATGTAATATTTGGTAATGAGCCACAGAAAGATAAAAACGTGATGAAGAACAGTCATTTCTTATTTTATTCTGCTTGTCCTCCGCTCTTCTGTCTCTTAGCTATTAAGATCTGTCTTGCTCCCACTCTCTCCCTGTCACCACAATCACTGCATTTTCTCTCTCATCCATTCTATGAATATCTTCATCTGCTATTTCTGTGTTTTCAGATGAAGAAACACTCCAGTGCATGCAATGTGCAGCCTGGAAGATACGTATACAATTGCGGATGAAGCCAACTGACCAAGAGACACCAGGAGGAGCATGAGGACCTTCACAACTAAGTGGGCAAGATGCCCAGGCAGTGGACAGAAGACCAGGAGACGGAGATGAACAAAATCCAAAGAGCCACCTGGAGAACAGATGGGGACCGGGGACCAGGATGCTCTTCCCAAATCAAATGGAAAACAGGAAGGTGTCCAAAAATGTGGGGGCAGGGAAAGTGAGCCATGCAGAAGGGATCGTGACCAAAGAGCGCCTTTCCTAGAGAATGTGTCTAAGTTGGTCCAAGCAGAATGGGGGGGTCAGGAAGGGGATTCACATGGAACATTTATAATGTGCCCAATTGGTTCCCATGAGAAATCTCAGAAGATGTCACTATTTCTAACTTTAAAATACCCTTCATCTTCAATGGCTGTATTTGTTTTAGAGAATCCAAGTACAGTAAAATATTCTTCATGGAGAGTTTTCTGATGGTAAAAGGGTATCCCAGGGAATACTTTCTGGTGCTGTATTGTCACTTGATGTGGAATTTACTCCCTCTTCCTTCGTTCTTTATTAGGTTGGAATTGGGATAAAAGAGCAGAATGGGTCATAAGGTCCTGTTCCAAGTAATTAGAGAGTTTCTTCTTTTATCTAAATGTGCCTGTTAAAGTATATCAGTGTCAGCCAGGTTAATTGGAACTTTAATACATAATTGATGTTAATTTATGGCCCTTTTTGTTCTGGGATGCTACTGCAGACATTAAAGTCAGGATACAGTTTTCTTGTTATTAATTATATACAGAAAGCCAATATCCCCTCTGGGAAGAGACCCATGTCATCTGTAGCTTATTAAAGATACAGTGTGTCAGTCATAGGTCACTCTTACTACAAAGTCCTCCCCAAACTCCATAAGAACACGATCCACTAATCACAGCATGTGAAAATTGACATTTTGAGCTAGGGCCCAGGCATACTGTATATTATAATGCTTAACAATAATATTTAAAAATCTTTTATATTTCTGTAGATTCCTTATATTCCACAGAACCACAGAATACTAATCATTTGGAAATCAGTGTACCATCTTGAAACCAGAAATAT
>CAUYQV010143962.1:0-14421 GCA_963574575.1 Galagoides demidoff
CTCCAACTCCTGGGCTCAAGTGAGTCTCCTGCCTCCGCCTCCCAAGTAGCTGGGACCACAGGCGCCTGCCACAACGCCCGGCCATTTTTTGGTTGCAGCCATCATTGTTGTTTGGCGGGCCCAGGCTGGGGATTCGAACCCGCGACCTTAGGTGTATGTGGCTGGCGCCTTAGCCGATTGAGCCACAGGCGCTGAGCCTAATAATTTTAGAAGTATAAAGAAATCCTGAGACCCAAAATTTGAGAACTTCTGGTTTAAAGAGCACTGCTATTTCTGACAGCCAAAGCATCAGGCAAGAGGGGAATTTATTTCTAGGCTGTCAGGATTCATTACCGTCAAAGTATCACTGCATTTTTCCCTTTGTCCCTTCCCAAGTTAACAATAAAATATTTTCAAAAAAGGAATAAAATCATGAAAGGAAATATGAAGCTACATTTTCTTAGACTCCTTGGCAAGATTTTAAACCAAGGTAGCTGAGATTGTGATGCACTCCCATGGTTTAGTCGTCTAACATTTAAAAGATTATGTTAACCCCATTTTGCTGTTTTTAATCTACAATGTCAGCGACAACAGTGAATTTTCAGACTAGAAGTTTTCATGAAAATTTCAACTTACCTGTAAATACATTTGGATGAGGGAAGTTAATAACAATAAGCCTCATCACCATTTCTGGATAACAGATGGCAATCAGCCAAGCAATCATGCCTCCCCAGTCGTGGCCAATCAGAACACATTTGCTATAACCTATAATCAAATAAATGCTGATAGCATGAATGAGTTACCTCACATAAAATAGCTAAACTTCTGAAACTATTCTTTCCACTCTCCTACCTTAATTATGCCCTTTGTACAGATACATTGAGTTCAGTGGTGTCAAAACTTGAGTCATCGAGATAGCGCCACTCCAGACCTACAGATTGAGAATATCTCCCAGGAATATATTTTCTGTTAAATCTGAATTAACCAGCTCACCTCTGGTTCCACGAACCTGAGTCTGGAGACAGTGGTAAAGGCTGCACATAACTAGGCCATAAATTAGATTATTCGGGTTATTTTTTGAATGCTGAGAAATGTTTAGGTGTAGTAAAATCATAAATGCCTCTTCCACGTCCAACTTGTAAATCTTTACTTCCAGGAAGCATCTATTTTCTCCCTTACTTTACAAATGTTATAACTCAACACAGTAAAATGTCACTAATTTGGAAGTGTGAAGTCAATCTGAACTAGGAGGAAGTCCAAACTGTAGTACCATTTATAAACAAGTTTCATTTCATGTAATCATTATGGCAGTTTCAGTCAGGTTAAAATTAATAGAGATTAAAAGAGATTCTGACAGGATTGCCATTGTATGGACAGGTAAGTTTCATTTGTAATTTATTCCTGGCATACGCAAAATTAATTCTCTCAAGTATTTCCTTCCATCAGTCCTCACTGCTAAACTAATACACACACACATACACTATCTTGTTCGTATTGACTTGACTAAAAATTTCATGATGACAAATTTAGGCTAGGTCTCACTGAATTATCACAAAATCTGCATAAAATTTCACTGTTCAAAATCAGCATCTAGCCTATTTTACTATAATCGGACTAAATAACAATACTGCATGTTGACATCTTCAGACCTTGTCCTTAGAATTTTTTATTCTAAAAATATTGGCCCCAGGAGTTTGGCACTGCTGTGAGGTAAGATGCCATGGCATTCTACTGAGGGCAACAAAGTGAGACTCTGTTTCACAACAAACAAACAAAAATAAATTAAATAAAATCAAATTTTTAAAAATAAAATAATAAAAATATTGGCCTAAGAAACTTACGAAAAAATGCTCATTATGGCACCAGCCACATACACCAAGCCTCGTGGGTTCGAACCCAGCCTGGGCCAGCTAAACAACGACAACTGCAACAAAAAATAGCTGGGTGTCGTGGTGGGTGCCTGTTGTCCAGCTACTTGGGAGGCTGAGGCAAGAGAATCGCTTAAGCCCAAGAGTCTGCGGTTGCTGTGAGCTGGGACACCATGGCACTCTACCAAGGGTGACATAGTAAAATTCTGTCTCAAAAAAAAAAAAAAAAGAAAAAGAAAGAAAGAAAAAATGTTCAACATCATTGATTACCAAAGAAATGAAAATTAAAACCACAATGAGACACTATGTTACCACAGTCAGAATAGGCATTATTAGAAAGTCAAGAAGCAATCTATTTTGGTGGAGATACAGTGGAAAGGAACTGCTTACACACTGTTGGGGGAATGACAGTATGGAGATTTCTCAAGGATCCCAAAGGTGGTCATAAATAGGAAAAATTAACAAACTCATATTATATTTAGCATTTTTAATATTTATATAGCAACACATAAATATTTTATAAAATTTTGTAATGAATATTTTGTAAATAAAGGTACATTCAGCTACAATTTCCCATTTTCCCTATGTATGTATGTATGGCAACCTTTGCCCTGTGTAGGCAGATCTACCATTCAGTCCAGCAATCCCAATTTCCTTTGGTATCTACCCAAAGGAAAAGAAGTCGTTATATTAAAAAGACACCTGCACTTGTATGTTTATAGCAGTACAATTCACAGTTGCAAAGACATGGAATCAACCTAAGTGCCCATCAGCCGATGAGTAGATAAAGAAAATGTCTATATACACCATGGAATACTACTCAGCCATAAAAAGGAATGAAATAATCTTTTTTCTGGCAATTTGGATGGCACTGGAGGCCATTATCTTTAGGGAAGTAACTCAGAAATGAAAAACTAAACATCACATGTTTTCACTTATAAGTGGGAGCTAAGCTATGATATACAGGGGCAAATGGAGTGATATATTGAGCACTGGAGACTCAGAAGGGGCAAGTTTGTGAGTGGGTGAGAGAAGAAAAATTACCTATTGGATACAAGGTACACTATTTGAGTGATGGAAGCACTAAAATCTCAGATTTCACCTCATAGGATTCATCCACATAATCAAAAACCACTTGAACATCTAAATCTATTGAAATGAAAAACAAAATTAAGTAAAAAAATAAAAATATTGGCCTGATTTCATTAGATTATTGTAAGAAGGGCCTTTGATTTCATGATATTTCTCACTATATTGGTTCCAGTAGCACACTGACGGTAGGTAGCAGCCTGGTTTTAGTCAAAGGGGATGTAGTAAACTGGATTATTATTAAAATATATTCACTCCTCCCCTCTCCCAACTGCCACAGAAGCAGTATACTTCACTGCCCTTTTGACCCATGGACTTGGCCATGTGCTTTGCTTTGGTCTCCTGATGGCTGCAGACTTGATGTTGAGCTCCACCATATGACTTGCCTTGGCCAGTGGGTTGCTAGCAGAAACCTGAAGTGCTAGTGCAGCAGAGCTCACTCTCTTGCTACCTCTGCCACTGCTAGATGAGCTTCCCTCAGGCTGCTGTTTATCTTTAGCCTGGGGTCCAGCCCAACTCATAATAAGAAGCTGGTCTCAGCCGGACCTGCAGCCTGAGGCAAAGACCCAGAGGAGCCCAGCCTACAATTGACCTGCACGTCGGTGGGCACAGGAATAAATGGTTTTGGCCTTATGTCACTGAATTTGGGGTGGTTGGTCACACAGTATTACGTGCTGTGGGCGATCAATACGAAAGAAATAATGCAACTTCTTCTGCATTCCTAACATTTTAAAATGGATATTGAGGTGTGCATTCTGAAGAAATAAATTTTCTGAGTGCAAAAATCGAAATTTCAATAATTAGTTCTGAAAATAATAAATAGCATACACTAAGTCTATTGTGGTTTTCTTTTTTGAGATAGAGTCTTACTCTGTTGCCTGGTTACAGTGCTGCGGCATCATCATAGCTCAAACTCTTGGGCTCAAGGCACCCTCTTGCCTTAGCCTTCTGCGTAGCTGGGACTACAGGTGTGCACCACTATGCCTGGCTAGTAGAGATGGGGTCTTGCTCTTGCTCAGGCTGGTCTCCAACTCCTGAGCTCAGGCAATGCATCCGCCTCAGTCTCCCAGAGTGCTAGGATTACATCATAAGCCACTGCACTGGGCCCTTAAGTCTATTTTTAAAAACAACTCTTGAAAGTCATTCTTGGTGGCGGGGGACTAAATAGTTACTCTGGAGGCATTATTTTAAAACTGTATAGGCCTGGCCTGGTGGCTCACTCCTTTGATAACAGCACTCTGGCAGGCCAAGGCTGAAAGATCCCTTGAGCCCAACAGCTCAAGGCTACAGTGAGTTATCATTGTGCCAGTGTGTTATTTTATTTGCCTCAACAAATAAAATAAAAATAAAAAATAAAATAAAATCATAAATTTTATGTATAAACAGTTTCTGATAGAAAATGCATCCTCCCAAGAAAAGAAGTTATCAGTTTCACAATTTGTTAAATGTTAGCCCCTTAAAAAGAATTCATACTTTTTAAAAACTAACCTACCTAGTGAATCTAAAATATCCTTTATGTCTGTAATTAGACAGTCTAATTTGTAATTTTCTCGACGAATAGGAGCATCTGTTTCTCCATAGCCTCTCAAATCCAGTGCTACCACTCGGTATTCACTTTTAAATTCTCTCAGTTGGTGACGCCAAGAATACCTGCAGGGAAAAAAACATTAAAAATACCGTGTTAACTTATAAAGAATAACATTACAGAATTTCGAAGGGGAAAACTCTAAGAAATTCCTTATTTTGAGAAAAGATGTATAGCTGTGAGTCAGCAGAAAAAAAGAGATCTATTTGAGAAGGAAACATTGACATTCTATTAGAATTATTTTCTCTTTTGGGGGCAGCACCTGTGGCTTAAGGAGTAGGGTGCTGGCCCCATGTACCGGAGGTGGCGTGTTCAAACCTGGCCCCGGCCCTGGCCAAAAACTGCCAAAAAAAAAAAAAAAAAAAGAATACTTTATCTTTTCAACAGCTTTCGTGGGGTTTAACAAATGGCCAGTATTTATAGAAATTATCAAATATCAGATTATAAAATCAAGGTATTTATATATGTCTCAAGAGGTCAATTTTCTAAACTTTTTCTAAATGATGCTTATAAGGGTCAGGGAATCTATACCATGAACAGTTAATTATTTTACAGCCTGAATTTCAAGACACTAAAAAGATTATAAAGTCTTTTTTAAAGTGAGAGGGAAGAGAGCTTGAGAGTTGTACCAAAACTGAATGTTTATCTGTCCCAGGATTCTTGTGGAGTAACATAAATAAAATGCATCTGTATTGCAGAACCACTTGATTCTCTGGTTGAAAAAATTAACTAGATTAAAATTTAGTTCCCGCAGAAATAGATTTTACTCCTCTTTCCCTACTGTCAAATAGGGCTTAGTGTTTTTACCAATCATAACAGCTTAGTTATGGATTGAAAAATTCTGAAGATCAAAAAAAAAAAACAAACCCCCAAAACCCAAAGATGGTGCTGCCTGTAGTTCAGTGGGTAGGGCACTGGCCACATACACCCAGGCTGTCGGGTTCGAACCCAGCCTGGGCCTGCTAAAACAGCAATGACAACTGTAACATTAACAACAACAACAACAACAACAAAAATAGCTGGGTGTTGTGGCGAGTGCTTGTAGTCTGAGCTACTTGGGAGGCTGAGGCAAGAGAATCGCTTAAGCCCAAGCATTTGAGGTTGCTGTGAGCTGTGATGACACAGAACTCTACCCAGAAAACAAACAAAAAAAAACAAAACAAAACAAAGATTATCATTGGGAGAATCTAACATAAAATAACCACTTAAGATAAACCTCTGCTTGCTGAAGCAGAATTCTGCAGAGAAAGTCCTGAATCATGAACACAAGCAAAAGTGATATTAAGAACTCGTAACAATGAAATGTCACCAGCACTGACCCATGAGAATGACCGCGGTCCTGCAGCCAAGTTCTGGAGGCCTCTGCTAGGCCAGGCATTTCCCCTATGCCTGATCATGGAACTGCAGAATTAACTGAAATACAAAGCCCCATAAGATTCTCTTCTTTGAATAAGCATAATGATTGTGGATAACTAACAGAAAAAAGACATGGGTTTTTCAAAGTGACTCACTATGTTAAGGAACTCAAAATATGCATTTCTAAAGAGCATCTGTACGCACATCTGTTCATGGAAACACAGTACAAAATTATCCGACACAAGCCAAACGGGAGATCATTATCTGAAAATACTTCTGGAGTGCAAGAGGCAAGCAAGCACAGTGACATAAGATTATATACCAAAGATGAGAGAGGCCATGCCATGTGAAGTGACACAAAGCAATGTGATCAAGGTAACACGTCAACCACCTTATATCAACAGATATATCAGGCAGAGTTTCAGATACATGCTTAGAATTATAGATGGGTACAGAATTCCTGATCTGGTACTAGAATATCTGTGACTTATGAAAATCTGCAGAAGCATTGCCAACGAAGATGAATTTGAAGGCCAGGCATGGTGGCTCACGCCTGTAATCCCAGTACTTTGAGAGGCTGAGGCAGGAGGATTACTTGAGTACAGGAGACCAGCCTGGGCAACATAGCAAGACCACTTCTCTACAGAAAATTAAAAAATTAGCCAGCTGTGATGGTGCACGCCAATAGTCCCAGCTATTTGGGGGGCTGAGGTAGGAGGATCATTTCACTTGAGCCCAGTAGACTGAGGCTGAAGTGAGCTTTGATCATGCCACTGTCTAGAAGAGTACAGGGAAAATCCTATCTCTTAAAAAAAAATGATAGATTTGAAAATGTTAATAAACAGCATCTTTAAAAAAAATGCAACTAAAAAAATGCAACTGCTATTTCTATTTTTAAGAATACAATTATCCATGAAATTAATATTTTATGCAGTGAATTGAATTGAACAATGTTAATCACAATAGACAAAACTTCTTCCTCAGTGGGTACAGAATGGGCATAACGACCATAGCTCTTTATCATCAGTTTAGATAACTGTGCACACAGAGTAACTTTACTAGTAATAATTGCAGCAATGTTGCAGAATAGATGTGTGGCTAACTGATTTTTTTTTTTAATTTTAGATTGTTACAAGGGTACATACATCTTGGTTACATAGTTTGGTTTTGTGGGATGAAGTCAGAGTTATAGGTGTGTCCTTGTCCAAAAGCACGTAGCATACTTGTGCAATGTACCCACTGAGCGGGAATTTACCTACCCCCCCTTCTCTCTCTCCCTCCAATAATCAGGGTCACTTTCAGCTAGGTCGTAGTAATCTTGTTAGTCTTGTCTCTGGGTTGTAACAAACAAAAAGTAGTTTGTTTCCTGAAAGATACTCATTTGTCAACACATAGGACTTGATTATTTCCTCAAGTAGTCTTACTTAAAGTTTTGAATTGATTTTTTAATGCCTGTGTAACTGAAGCTCAACTCTTCCCTCTTTATAATCCCTCATAATCAATAAAGTTCTGCAGATTTAACCTTTAAATATTTATTTCAACACTCCCCATACATCCTGCTATCATTACCTTAATGCAGGCCTCCATTAATAGAGCAGTCTATTGATTGGTCTGACTGGGTTCATTCATTCTCTCAGCTGCATCTTATACAAAACCAGAGTGATGTAGCAAAATCACAAATGCTCTCCTGTCCTATCCCTGCTTAAAATCTTTTTGGACTCCCTGTTATTTATAACACAAGGTCATCATTCTGGCAGACAAGACCTGCAAGATTCGACTGGTGCCCAATATTCCAGCCTGATTACTTTACACTCTGTCATTTGCTTTATAATAAAAGGAACTAACGTCTATTTCATTCTTCCTACATGCCAGTCACAATTCCAAGTACTTCTTGTATGATAATGTTGACCCTCAAGACCATACTATGAAGTAGGTATTATTATTATTATTATTTTTGAGACAGAGTCTCACTGTTGCCCTCAGTAGAGTGCTGTGGCATCATAGCTCACAGCAACCTCAAATGCTTGGGCTTAAGGGATTCTCTTGCCTCAGCCTCCCAAGTAGCTGGGACTACAGGTGCCTTCCATAACACCTGGCTATTTTTTTGTTGCAGTTGTTATTTAGCTGGCCTGGGCTGGGTTCAAACCCGCCAGCCTCAGTGTATGTGGCTGGTGCCATAACCACTGTGCTACGGGTGCCAGGCCAATAGGTATTATAACTAAGCCCACTTTACACATGAGGAAACAGAGGCACTACAAGTTAAATGCTGTGCCAAAGGTCGCAGATCTAGCAAGCAGCAGAGCCAGGATTTAAATCCTCTGGTCTCAGAGTCCGTGTTAAGCTGCCTCTGCAGCACTAGGTCACTGTTGCTTTGTTGTTGTTGTTTTAGATTTATAAGGCTTTATTTTATTTATTTAAAGATTTTTATTATTATTATTTTTTATTAAATCATAACTTTGTACACTGATACATTTATGGGGTTCAGGGTACTGCTTTGATATACAATGTGAAATGCTTACATTGAACGAAGTAACACATCCATCACAATTATACTCCTTTCTGAACAGTTTTGAAATGTACCATTGCACCATGCACATTAGGTGAGGTCCCCCAAATACCCTCCCGCCTCCCATGTCCTCTCCCCTCCCCCCTCTCTCTTCTTACATTCTACTTTCTGGACTGTAGTTATGTTTTGCCATTCATATGAACGTGTAGGTGATTATATATTGATTTCATACTAATACTGAGTACACTGGATACTTTCCCCCCCATTCTTGAGATACTTTACTAAGAAGAATATGTTCCAGCTCTATCCAGGTAAACATAAAAGATGTGAAGCCTCCGTCTTTTTATGGCTGCATAGTGTTCCATGGTGTACATATACCACAATATGTTAATCCATTCATGAGTCAATGGGCACTTGGGCTGTTTCAATGTCTTGGTAATTATGAATCAGGCTGAAATAAAAATTCTGGTGCAAATGTCTTTGTTGTAAAATGATTTTTGATCATCTGGGTATATACTTTAGTTGTGGAATTGCAAGATTGAATGGTAGGTCTACTTTTAGTTCCTTGAGCATTCTCTAAACTTCTTTCCAAAAAGGTCATATTAGCTTGCACTCCCACCAGCAGGGCAGAAGTGTTCCCTTCTCTCCGCATCCATGCCAGCATCTGTAGTTTGGGGATTTTGCAATGTGGGCTAATGTCACTGGAGTGATATGATATCTCAAAGTGGTTTTGATTTGCATTTCTCTAATGATTAAGGATGATGAGTGTTTTTTATGTGTTGGTAGGCCGTGTGCCTGTCTTCTTCAGTGAAGTTTCTGTTCAAGTCTCTTGCCCACATAGAAATGGGGTTATTAACACTGTTGCCTTTTGCTTTTATGACTTTGTTCATATGGTTTCCTTTGTCTGAAACACCATCGCTCCCCACCATTCCCCTGTGGCTCCGCAATCTCTGACCTTCGCTCCTCAGTTAACTCGTCCTCACACTGGGCACCTCCTCTTTCAGGAGACTCCTCTGGCTTCTGCCCTTAACAGGCTGGGTGGGGTGGGCCCTTCTGTATTGTCATACTTGCACCCACATGTTCTGCAATGATCTGTTGATACCTGGCTCTTCCACTTGATTGTGAGCTTCCCAAGTTCTCTGGTATAGCCCATGGAGGTGCTTATAAAAATTTCTTGAATAATTGTAGCCACAAAGTAATGAAAACACAAAGCATAAGGACACAAAAGGGTTGAAAAAGGTTGGAAAAATGTATAGCAGGTGTTGGTTTGAATAAAATGAAATCTCTCAAACTGTGTTTTGTTTTTTTTTTGAGACAGAGTCTTACTATGTCCCCCTCAGTAGAGTGCTGTGGCGTCACAGCTCACAGCAACTTCCAACTCTAGGGCTTAAGTGACTCTCTCGCCTCAGCCTCCCAAGTAGCTGGGACAACAGGCGCCCACCACAGTGCCTGGCTATTTTTGTTGTTGTTGCAGTTGTCATTGCTGTTTTAGCTAGCCCGGGCTGGGTTTGAACCTACCAGCCTTGATGTATGCCGCCAGCACCCTACCTTCTGAGCTATGGCACTGCCTCTCAAACTGTGTTTAAATATGGAATCCAACAGAAATCATGAGGATTATATGAATGAGGGGTGAAGAGGTAAATCCAAACCTTTTTTGACTAACAATAACAATAAACTTACAAATACGTAGGTAATGAGAGTTAGAAGTAACTAACAGTTGTTCAGTAAGGTTTCTGTCCCAGTTCAAATCTTGAGACAATGACAGCTAAAGGTCCCAAATTCCCATTGGGGAATTTATATTCAATTTCTATTAAACTATGCATTGTTTTAATATCTCAAATACCTGTGTCTTCTTTTTAAATTCATTTAATTAGAGATTTCAAGGTAGAAATTATACTCAAAATAATGTGCACAATCCCACAACATTTTACATTTAAAATTATATTAGAGGGGCTATTCATGGTGGCTTATGCCTGTAATCCTAGCAGTCTGGGAAGCCGTAGCAGGTAGGTCACCAGAGCTGAGGAGTTCAAGACCAGCCTCAGTGAGAGAGAGACCCCATCTCTACTAAAAACAGAAAAAACTAGCTGGGCCTAGTGGTGCACGCCTGTAGTACCAGCCACTCAGGAGGCTGAGGCAAGAGGATCATTCAAGTCCAAGAGTTTGAGGTTGCTGTGAGGTATGATGTCATGGCACTCTACCCAGGTTGACAGAGTGAGACTGTGTCTCAAAATAAAATAAATAAATAATAATAATAATAACAAAATTGTGTTAGAGATTGGGCAGCACTTGTGGCTCAGTGAGTAGGGCGCTGGTCCCATATACTGAGGGTGGTGGGTTCAAACCCAGCCCCAGCCAAACTGCAACAAAAAAATAGTCAGGCGTTGTGGCAGGCACCTGTAGTCCCAGCTACTCAGGAGGCTGAGGCAAGAGAATTGCCTAAGCCCAGGAGTTGGAGGTTGCTGTGAGAAAAAAATTGTATTCGAGATTATGCAAACATGATACCTGCGTATGTTACATTATTAAGAATTTACATTGCCTTAAAAATCACCCTAGTGGGCTCAGCGCCTGTGGCTCAAGCGGCTAAGGTGCCAGCCATATACACCTAAGCTGACGGGTTTGAATCCAGCCTGGGCCTGCCAAACAGCAATGGTGGCTGCAACCAAAAAATAGCCTTGCGTTGTGGAGGGCGCCTGTAGTCCCAGCTACTTGGGTGGCAGAGACAGGAGACTCACTTGAGCCCAGGAGTTGGAGGTTGCTGTGAGCTGTGATAGCACAGCACTCCACCCAGGGCAAGATCTTGAGGCTCTGTCTTAAAAAAATAAAATAAAAAATCACCCTCGTGATAGACTGGTGGACATGTCATTTATGTGAATAAAACAAAACAAGCTCCTTGATATGGAAACAAAACATATTAGAAATGTCATAATCTCTGAAAATATTATAAATAAACAAAACTGTTTCATCCACATTATCTTTTTTTTCCTGGTAGCTTTCAGTGATAGCAGAGAACACTTAGGAAAAAAACTAACCTCTTTCAAAGTTGTTGCTCTTTATCTACGGAGTCCTTGCCAGACAAGCCACTTTCAGATATAGGATATGCATGTCCCCTTCACTACAGAGAACGGCCGCGGTTGCTGGCCTCTAGGCTGCGCTCACAGAGCCCTCACTTTCCTCAGCACTTGAGCGATGACGCAGGCGTTCCACACAGCTGGTGATGAAGACGGCTCAAAGAAGTTGCCTGCCTCAGCCCAAAATATTTTTAATTTTAAGAGATGCAAATTGAGGTGGAGAGAGAGTGGGAGAAAAATCATCCTTCACCAAACAGCCTTATTTGAGTTAATTTAGCTAAAGGTTCCATACATATGCATCTTGTTTGAGGTTTCTTGTTTTAACAAAGAAGACCCAGGATTTTATTCTTTCTGTATAACATCTAATCCTATACATTAAGGATCACCATTTCTCAATGGCTATTCTTAGGCCATAATGATCAATGCAGATAATACATTACATTTGGGTTTTTTCTTTTGAGACAGAGTCTCACTTTGTTGCTCTGGGTAGAGTGTTGTGGTATCATAGCTCACAGCAACCTCAAACTCTTCAGCTCAAGCCATCTTCTTGCCTCAGCCTCTTGAGTAGCTGGGAATAATACAGGTGTCCGCCACGATGCTTGGTTATTTTTATTTTGTTTAAATTTTTTTGAATTTTAAAATTTTTTTAGAGAGTGATGGCTGGTGCTATTTTATTTTATTGTCAGGTGAAGGTACAAACAACCAGGTCACAATATTTGAATCTGTTAGGTAGAGTCCCTCTTGTAGCTGTGTCCCACACCCAAAAGGTGTGTCATACACCCCTACACTGTGCCCATTAAGTAGGAGCGCCCTGACCCCCCTTGCTCCCCTCCTTATCCACCCTTCCCCCAACTTGAATTGAAATTAGTTTTTTTCCAAGTGGGTGTGAATTAGATCATCTACTGGCTTCATATTAGTATTGAATACCTTGAATATTTGCTTTTCCATTCTTGTGATACTTTACTATGACAAATGTGTTTCAACTCCATTCAGGTTTCTTTTTTTTTTTTTAGAGACAGAGTCTCACTTTGTTACCCTTCAGTAGAGTGCCATGGTGTCATAGCTTACAGCAATCTCCAGCTCTTGGGCTTAGGCGATTCTCTTGCCTCAGCCTCCTGAGTAGCTGGGACTACAGGTGTTCACCACAATGCCTGGCTATTTTTTGTTGCAGTTTGGCTGGAGCCTGGCTTGAACCAGCCACCCTCGGTATGTGGGGCTGGCACCCTACTCACTGAGCCACAGGTGCTGCCCTCAATCCAGGTTAATACGAAAGATGTAAAGTCATCATCTTTTTATGACTGAATAATATTCCATTGTATACACATACCACAGTTTGTTAATCCATTCCTGAGTTGATGGGCATTAGGGAATTGGTAGGACTTCAGGCACCCACCACAATGCTCAGCTATTTTTAGAGATGGGGTCTCTCTCTTTCTCAGGCTGGCCTCCACCTCCTAAGCTTAAGCAAACCACCTCCTCAGCCTCCCAAGGTGCTAGGATTACAGGTGTGAGTCACTGCACTCAATACATTAATTTGTGTCATGCTTTTTTGCTTAAAAAGTACTTTCATACACATTACCAATTTATGATTATTTTTGTTTTTACTTTACCAAATATTTCTGACCTATTTGACTTACGATAATCAAGTTTATAATTTCATGTACATTTAGGAAAAATTTAATTGGCCCAGAAATAACATCTATGTTTATAATATAAATTGAAATTGGTTGGAAACATCAGGCATAAAGTTTTTAGGAGCATTAAAATGAAAACAAAAAGTTTTACCTTAAAAGTTAAGGTTTAGTTTTGTCCTAAGGTCTAAGATTTGGACTTTTTTTTTTTTTTTTAGACAGAGTCTCAAGCTGTCACCCTGGGTAGAGTGCTGTGGCATCATAGCTCACAGCAACCTCCAACTTAGGCTCAAGTGATCCTCTTGCCTCAGTTTTTCTATTTCTTAGTAGAGACAGGGTGGGGGGGGTCTCACTTTTGCACAGGCTGGTCTCGAACTCATGAGCTCAAGCAATCCACCCGCCTTGGCCTCCCAGAGTGCTAGGCTTACAGGCGTTAGCCACTGCATGCCTGCCTGGATTGACATTTTGCCCGAGCACCTAACTGGAATTCACTAGCTCCCTTAATGGGTAACAGTGGTGATTTGATTAGAAGGAAAGACAAAGTGAGCATCAACATATAGGGCTTAGTTTAGAGCAGGCATCATCAAACTATGGCCCGTGGGCCACATGCAGCCCGCCTAGGACATTTATCCAGCCCGCCAGGTGTTTTTGCCGCCACTGCCTATCCTGCTTAACAGCCGACTCATCCTGGAGCCCTCACTCTGGCCCTCCAACAGTCTGAGGGACAGTGAACTGGCCCCTTGTTTAAAAAGTTTGAGGACCCCTGGTTTAGAGTATGACATACTCAGACAGAGGTATTTGACATTTGATTACCAACACTCTTCAGGTAGTTGCTTTAAGACTCTCCCTGAAAAGCTAGGTAGCTTTCAGATTAATGGTCAGCAAAATTCGATGAATTCAATATGGTATATTGAGTAACTGAGTTATTTGGGTTTGTTGTCATTGTTTTAAATTATAGTAAGGCTCTTGTGGGAATTACAAATGATGGATTTGGTGAATGAAAAAGACTTCTTCCTATCTGTGATCTAAATATGCTGTTATTTCCCAATTGATGGCTCTTCAGAGTGAAAATATCTTGAGGAGCTTTTCAAAAACTAAACCATTCATGGCTTGGCGCCTGTGGCTCAATCGGCTAAGGCACCAGCCACGTACACCTAAGGTGGCAGGTTCAAATCCCCAGCCCAGGCCCGCCAAGCAACAATGATGGCTGCAACCAAAAAAAAAATGGCCGGGCGTTGTGGTGGGCGCCTGTGGTCCCAGCTACTTGGGAGGTGGAGGCAGGAGACTCGCTTGAGCCCAGGAGTTGGAGGTTGCTATGAGCTGTGATGCCATGGCA
>CAUYQV010143963.1:0-11687 GCA_963574575.1 Galagoides demidoff
GCTGTGACACTACAGCACTCTACCGAGAATGACAAAGTGAGACTCTGTCTCAAAAAAACAAAAACAAAAACAAATAAACAAATAAAATTTAATAGGGTGTTTTGAAAAAATAGGCAGTGAGGCTCTGCGCCTGTGGCTCAATCGGCTAAGGCGCCAGCCACGTACACCTAAGGTGGCAGGTTCGAATCCCCAGCCCGGGCTCGCCAAACAACAATGATGGCTGCAACCAAAAAATGGCCGGGCGTTGTGGCGGGCACCTGTGGTCCCAGCTACTTGGGAGGCAGAGGCAGGAGACTCGCTTGAGCCCAGAAGTTGGAGGTTGCTATGAGCTGTGATGCCATGGCACTCTACCCAGGGGGATAGCTTGAGGCTCTATCTCAAAAAAAAATAGACAGTGAATTCCCGAGGTTCAGAATTCCAAAGGTGAGTTTGTGTCTGTAATTCCAGCAACTCATGAGGCTGAAGTGGGAGGATTGCTTGAGTCCAGGAGTTGGAGACCAGCCTGGGCAGCACAATGTGACCTTGTCGTTAAAAAAAAAATTTTTTTTTGGTGGTGCCTGTGACTCAGTGAATAGGGGACCAGCCCTATATACTGTGGGTGGTGGGTTCAAACTCTGCCCCAGCCAAACTGCAACAAAAATATAGCTGGGGGGCAGTGCCTGTGGCTCAAGGAATAGGGCTCTGGCCCCGTATGCTGGAGATGGTGGGTTCCAACCCATTCCAGCCAAAAACTGCCAAAAAAAAAAAAAAAAAACAACTGGGTGTTGTGGTGGGCACCTGTAGTCCCAGCTACTCAGGAGGCTGAGGCAAGAGAATTGCCTAAGCCCAGGAGTTGGAGGTTGCTGTGAGCTGTGATGTGACAGCACTCTACAGAGAGCGACAAAATGAGACTCTGTCTCTAAAAAAATTTTTTTAAATTGGCCAGTTGTGATGGAATACACCTACATCCTAACTACTCAGGAGGGAAGATCACTTGAGCCCAGGAGTTTGAGGCTGCAGTGAGCTATGATGGCACCACTGCACTTCAGCCTGGGTGACAGAGTGAGACCCCATCTCCAAAAAACAAAACCACACAAAATTCTGAAGGTACTAAAGGTTATACATGGGAAGATCTCCTACCCTGTCCTCAGCCTCAGAGTTCCTGTCCCAAGGCAGGGTCATTATTGGTTACCTGAAGATTTTTCATGTCTCTGTAAACAAATACATGTCTATGCACATTCTACCCCCTCCTTTTTTACATGAGTGGTACAATTGCGTATGCTTCTTGTATCTTGCTTTTTCCACATAAAGCTGTATCTTGGAGATTGGTATCATCACCCCAAAGCCTTGATCATCCTTTTTTATAGCTGCAAAGTGGATGGACTTTAGCTTGTTCTCCAGTGATAGGCAAATATTTAGACTGGGTTTAATAGTTTACCAAAAAGAAGCTGCAATGAACAATCTTCTACATAAGTCATTTAACATACGTGGGAGGTTCTCTGTACAATAAATCCCTAAAAGTGGAGTCAACTTGGTCATAGTGAATATGTCTGCGTGATTCTGACAGATAGTGTCAAATTCCCCCTTTGGTGGAGGGGACCAGTTAACACTCCCACAAGTGGTGGCCCACAGTGCCTGTTACCCCACATCCCTGCCAGCTCAGACTGCTATCAGGCTCTTGAATCTTGCCAAACTGTAGTTTGAATCTGCATTTCTCTTATTATGAAAATATTTTTTTCTTTTTCTTTCTTTCTCTTTTTTTTTTCTTTTCTTTCTTTTTTTTTTTTTAGAGACAGAGTCTCACTTCGTTGCCCTAGGTCATTCTCTTAGGTGACAAAGTCTTGCTGTGTTCCCCAGGCTGGTATTGAATTTCTGGCCTCAAGGATCTTCCCTCCTCAGCCTCCCCAGTGGCTGGAATTATAGGCATGAACCACCATGCCTGGTGATGAAAAAGATGAGCATGTTTTTTTGGGTTTTTTTTTTTTAAATTGTGCTTTCAACTGGCTTTCACTCATCTTAATTTGAAGGTTTTTTTTTTAGAGACAGAGTCTTACTTTGTCACTCTCGGTAGAGTGCTGTGGCATCACAGCTCACAGCAACCTCCAGCTCTTGGGCTTAGGCAATTCTCTTGCCTCAGCCTCCCGAGTAGCTGGGACTACAGGCGCCTGCCACAACACCTGGTTATTTTTGTTGCAGTTTGGCTGGGGCCAGGCTTGAACCTTCCACCCACCACCCTCGGTATGTGGGGCTGGTGCCCTACTCACTGAGCCATGGGCACTGCCCTTGAAGTTTTTATTTATTTATTTATTTTTCCTTTTGTTCCTTTAGCAATTCCCTTGCCCTTAGCCTTCCAAGTAGCTGAGACTACAGGTGCCCACCACAACGCTTGACTTCTTTTAGTAGAGATGGGTTCTCATTCTGGCTCACTCCGGCTCAGGATGGTCTTGAACCTCTGAGCTCAGGCAATTCACCTGCCTCAGCTGCTGAGAGTGCTGAGATTACAGGTGTGAGCCACCACGCCCAGCCAAGATGAGCATATGTTTAAGCATTATTTATATTTCCTTTTCTGTGATCTATCTGTTCGTGTCCATTGCCATATTTTCAGAATAATTAGGCTTTTTCTTATATATTCCACAAGGAGCAAATATAGTTTCTCTGTCACTTATCTTTTTAAAAAAACCTGTTTCTTATGCCTCAGCACCTGTAGCACAGTGGTTGTGGCGCCAGCCACATATACTGAGGCTGGCAGGTTCGAGCCCACCTTGGCCCAGCTAAAGGATAATAATAACTGCAACAAAAAATAGCCAGGCATTATGGTGGGCGCCTATAGTTCCAGCTACTTGGGAGGCTGAGGTGAGAGAATTGCTTAAGCCCAAGAGTTTGAGGTTGCTGTGAGCTGTGATGACACAGCACTCTACCAAGGGCAACATAGTGAAATTCTTTCTCAAATGAAAAAAAACCCCAAACCTGTTTCTGAATATAACTTTCAGCACAGTGTGAAAACAGAAGTGTGCAGCTTGCTGGATCTTCCCAAAGTGGGGTCTCCTGTGTCACTTGTCACTTAACACTGTTAATATGCCTTGGGGTTTGCAAGAAAGCTTTTTTATTTTTACATAGTTGAGTTTGTCAGCCTTTTATTTTATGATGTTCAGGTTTCAGGTTTTCTTAGGCCTTTTTCATTCTGAGATTTGTTTATTTATTTATTTATTTGTTTATATTTTGAGACAGAGTCTCACTTTGTTGCCCTCAGTAGAGTGCTATGGCATCACAGCTCACAGCAACCTCAAATTCTTGGGCTCTAGTGATTCTCTTGCTTCAGCCTCCCAAGTATCTGGAACTATAGGCTCCTGCCACAATGCCTAGCTATTTTTAGAGATGAGGTCTCACTCTGGCTCAGGTTGGTCTTGAACTCACAAGCTCAGGTAATCCACTCACCTCGGTGTGAGCCACTTCATCTGGCCCCATTCTGGAGATTTAAAAAAAAATTCTGACATGGTTGTGGAGCTTGGTGGCTCACACCTCTAATCCCAGGACTTTGAGAGGTTGAGGCAGGAAAATCGCTTGAGGCCAGGAGTTTGAGATCAGCCTAAGCAAGAGGGACATCCCATCTCTACAAAATTAGCTGAGCATGATGGCACACACCTGTGATCTCAGCTACTTGGAAGGCTGAGGCAGGAAGATTGTTTGAGCCTAAAAATTTGAAGTTAGAGTGCCGCTGCAGAGTAAGACCCTGTCTCAAAAAAAAAAAAAAATTCTGGGTGGGACATGGTGGCTCCTGCCTATAATCCTAGCACTTTGGGAGGCCCAGGCAGGTGAACTGCTTGAACTTAGGAGTTCAAGATTAGCCTGAGCAAGAGCCAGACCCTGTCTCTACTAAAAATAGAAAAACTAGCTGGTGTAGGGGTGCACGCCTTTAGTCCCAACTACTTGGAGGCTCAGGCAAGAGGATAGCTCAAGCCCAAGGTTGCTGTGAACTATGATGCCATAGCACTTTACCCAGGGCGACAAAGTGAGACTTTGTCTAAAAAAAAAAAAAAAACTGACATGATTTACTTTGATATGATCGCTATTTTAATTGCTCTATTATTAAATCTTTAATGTCATTTATCCTGGTATAAGGTGTAAGGTATGGAGCATCCTTATTCATATTTTGTTCAGATAGCTATATCTTGTCCCATTGCCCATTTATTGCATAATCCATATTTTCTTGCTAACCTGAAAAGGTGTCATCGGCTATACTAAATTCTCTTATTTCTGGATTTTCTGGTCCATTCTGCTAATGGCTGTCCATCATGGCCATTTTAGTTAGTACCACCCCATTTATTAAGCAATTCTGTGCTGTGTGATTCACACATGAGCTGTGGTAGTTAATACTGACTCAGTTGCCTTGTGACTTAAGCAAATGACTTCATTTTTCTGCCTCAGTTGCTTCATTTAAAAAATGAGGGTGATCATAATATCTACCTCACAGAGTGGTTGGGAGGATTCAATAATTTACTCTATTATGTAAAGTGCCCAGAGCAAAGCCTGGCATATGACACAGACTAAATAACCATGAACTGTTTATTTATTTTTATTTTTATTTTTTTTTGAGACAGAGCCTCAAGCTGTCTCCCTGGGTAGAGTGCTGTGGCATCACAGCTCACAGCAACCTTCAACTCCTGGGCTCAAGCAAGTCTCCTGCCTCAGCCTCCCAAGTAGCTGGGACCACAGGCGCCCGGCACAATGCCTGGTTATTTTTTTTGGTTGCAGCCATCATTGTTATTTGGTGGGCCTGGGCTGGATTTGAACCCGCTACCTTAGGTGTATATGGCTGGCACCTTAGCCACTTGAGCCACAGGCACCGAGCCAACTGTTTATTTTTGTTATTTAAGGCCACTTTTAATCCTTCCTTCAGCCTTGTGATATAGAAACTATTGTTGACCCCATTTATTTTTTGAGTCCAAGGAAGCTGAGGCTTGGAGCCTGGGTTTTGCCCAGGACCTTGGTGAGTGGTGGCATGGTGCAGAGAGAGGCTTCATCCATCCCTGAGTCCCATATGCATGAGTCTGACCACCTCATGCAGTCAGAACTCTCTGAGTTCTCCTGGGCATAATGGGCCCTTCTCTTCCTTCTCTACTAGCCTAGCGCAGCTATGGCTGATCCCTGACAAGGAAATGTCACATGAGGCCCCACCAGCTGTGGGGAGTGGGATGAGGCTTCACCAGGTGGCTTGGAGCTCCAGCTTCCATGTGGAAGGCCTCAGGAGTTGAGCGAGCTGGAGCCTCAGCAGCTCAGCCCCTCTCTGCTGGCCCGCTGAGTTGCTGCACCTGGCAGCCCCAGGGCCCTGGAAGGAGATACCTGACTGTGGCCCATCACTTACTATCAGGGGGACCTGGGTGAGGCCTTCACCCCTCTGAGCCTCAGTGTCCTCATCTGTGAAATGGGCAGGTTGTAGCAAGGCTTAAGGGTATGTGCCTCGAGGGTTGGCTTGGGGACGTGGACAGTAGATTTGAGACAACAGATAAAGTTCTCTGTTTCTTACCAGCCCCCATGAGAGCAGCTGGGAGTAGACAGGGAGGGCCCAAACTGCCAGTTCAAAGGCTTCTGTGCCAGGTGTGAGGCAGATAGGAGGGGATGGGTAGGGTGCGACAAGCGGGAGGAGGGGTGGCTCTTGCCAGCAATAAAGAAGATGTGAACAGCAGGAAGGGGAGAATGAGGAGGGTCTGAGCTTTTCCTCTCTACCCCTCCTTGCAATCAGTCCAGGAGACAATGGTAAGGTGGGGGCAGAGGGAAGGGGAGGAAATATACAGAAAGAGCCCCCCCAGGGAGTTTGGGGTATTTGCAAGAAAGCCAGACCAGCGATCCCCTCCCTACCTTCAGTTTGTTGGGTTAGGTCTTTACAGATAAATCCAGCCCCACAGGTTGTGCTGCTGGATTTGGCAAATAAAAACAAAAAAATGCAGCATTTGGGACATACACTAAGACATTACTTGGTTTTTTTTTTTTTTTTTGAGATGGACCCTCAAGCTATCCCCCTGGGTAGAGTGCCATGGCATCACAGCTCATAGCAACCTCCAACTCCTGGGCTCAAGCTAGTCTCCTGCCTCAGCCTCCCAAGTACCTGGGACCACAGGCGCCCGCCACAACGCCTGGCCATTTTTTTTTGGTTGCAGCCATCATTGTTGTTTGGCAGGCCGGGGCTGGGGATTCGAAGCCGCCACCTTGGGTATACGTGGCTGGCGCCTTAGCCGATTGAGCCACAGGTGCCGAGCCACATTACTTGTTTGTTATCTGAAATTCAAATTTAACTGGGTCTTCCTTACTTTATCTGGTCCAGCCTACACATGGGGCACGAAGAGGATGGGGTTGAGAGGTGGTGGGAAGGCATTTCTGGGAGGTGATGGGGAATCTCCACAGCCTGTGCATGGTGCAGATTTTTTTCCAAAAGTTTCTGCAGGCTCTGATGGGGACACAGAAGGTAGCTAGGAGAACATGACCTTGTAGCTGAGGGCTGGTCCCAACCCAGCATCAAACAGAAGGCTTGAGGAGACTGAGCAACAGCAAACAAAGAGGAAAGGCTTGAAGCTGCAAGAGAAACCACAGCGCTCCCGCTGGCCCTCTGCCACGGGCAGGTGGAAGGTGGGGGAGCAACACATCAGCCCCCAGCTCCATCCAAACTCCCTCTGCCCTCCTCCAGCACCCAGCCACATTAGTGAGCTCCCCCCATCCGTGGCCTGCATCTGAAGCCTGGCATCCAAGGCAGTCCCAGATACAAGTGGAGGGAAAGATCATCAGGACAGTCCTCATAAAATGGCTGGGGCCCAGGATCTTTAATTCCACTGAAACAAAATCACCAGTTTGGACTCAATTTACCCAAATAGATCTTGATTATGTTCTTGGAGGTGGTGTGGGTCAGAGCCAAGAGAATTGTTTAGTTGGAAAATGAGATTACAATGTTTTCTTCTGCTCCTGGGTCCTGTGGACTATCTGGCTTGTTCCAGGCTGAGCACTCAGCAGGTTCAGGACACCCAGTCCCTGATGCTGGGGCAGAAGCAGGGCCTTCAAGAGGACTTGAACAAGCTCCTGTGTCCTGTGGACTGTCCAGCTTGTTCCAGGCTGAGCACTCAGCAGGTTCAGGACACCCAGTCCCTGACGCTGGAGCAGAAGCAGGGCCTTCAAGAGGACTTGAACAATCAGGGCAGGGCCTGGAGAGGGGCTTCTCCTGTGACCCAGACCCTGAAGTCACCAGGGGTGGAAGGTGAGAGCTGGCCAAATGTGGAAAGAAAGACTGACACACAGGGACTGCAGCCACTTGATCTTACTTAACTAACACTCCTACAGCATGGACTGTGGGCCAGCCCTATCTTAAGAGCTTTATAAATACCAATTCAGTTAATCCTCATAACACTCCTTGGAGGTAGGACTATTTATTGTTATTCCCATTCAGCCAACAAGGGCAGAGACTGCTGAGAAGTCAAATGTCACACCTGGAAGGCTCAGCCCCTCATTGAGGGAGGAGTCTCGTTGACACGGTGATGATCAGGTGTGCTTGGGTGAGCCGCCACATTTTCCTGACATCCTGTTGGTTCCAACTGTCTCCCTGCCCAGCTGTCAATGGGGGGGCTGGAGCCCAGACCTCAGCTGCAATTCAAGGGCAAAGTGCCTGATCCTGGGTCTTTTGGTCAATAAATAGGTCATGTATTGAGATGTTCTCTGGGGCAGGCCCTGAGCGAGGGTCTGGGACAATCTGGGGAAGAGGTTGTCACTTCTGCTCTGCAGAGGTTTGGTCCAGAAGGAGAGACAGAGGCATTCATTAATACAACCCAGCGTGGCTCGGCGCCTGTGGCTCAATTGGCTAAGGCACCAGCCACGTACACCTAAGGTGGCGGGTTCGAATCCCCAGCCTGGATGATGGCTGCAACCAAAAAATGGCTGGGCATTGTAGCGGGTGCCTGTAGTCCCAGCTACTTGGGAGGCGGAGGCAGGAGACTCACTTGAGCCCAGGAGTTGGAGGTTGCTATGAGCTGTGCCATGGCACTCTACCCAGGGGGATAGCTTGAGGCTCTGTCTCAAAAAAAAAAAAAATACAACCCAGCATGACCAGTGCTGTAAAGAGCTAAGTTTTTTGTTTTGTTTTGTTTTGTTTTTGAGGCAGAGTCTCATCATGTCATCCTGGGTAGAGTGCCGTGGCATTACAACTCACAGCAACCTCAAACTCCTGGACTCAAGTGATTCTCTTGCCTCAGTCTCCCAAGTAGTTGGGACTACTGGCACTTAGCCACAACACTTGGACATTTTTTTGTTGCAGTTGTCATTGTTGTTTAACTGGTCCGGGCCTGGTTTGAGCCCACCACCCTTGGTGTATGGGGCTGGCACCATAACCACTGTGCTATGGGAGCTGAGCCTAAAGAGCTCAGTTTATTGAATGTTTACTGTGGATCAGGTCCTTTATAAGCTCATTGCCTGGCTGTCTCTTCATCCCCATAACCCCTTAAGACCACAGTTCTCAACCTGTGGGTTGTGACCCACAGGAACTTTATTAAAGGGCTGTGGCATTAGGAAGGTTGAGAACCACTGCCTTAAGACATCACTACTACCATTTTGTAGAGCAGTAAATGGAGGCTCCAGGTTGGTTCAGTTGTTTGCCTGTGGTCACAGCAAGCAAATGACAAATTTTGGACTCGCACCCAGAAGAACTCCTGGGGCTCTAAGTGTAGAGAGCGTATCCCAGAAGACTTCCCAGAGGAGGCGACACTGCCCCTGCCCCAGGTTGTAAGAATGGACTGTTTCAGAGAAGGGGAGGGTGTTTTATTTATTTATTTATTTATTTTGCAGGTTTTTTTGGCTGGGCTGGGTTTGAACCTGCCACCTCCACTATATAGGGCTGGTGCCCTACTCCTTGAGCCACAGGCACCGTCCAAGGGGAGAGTGTTTTAAGCAAAGGGAGTGCCTATAAAGACTGAGAGGTGACCCACCTAGCACCCTGGAGGAGCTGCAGGCAGCTGTGGGGCTGGAGCTGGTGCGGTGCCCTCCTGTGGTGAGCAGAACTGGTGCTCACCCACCCCTTCTCTGGAGGGTGGCCTCTGTCCACCGTTTCAGGGGCTCTGGCTGGGCTGGGCTCAAGGAGCAAGATGAGGCCCAGGGCAGGATGTCACCTGGCCAGGCTCTGGGGACAGCGTTGGTGCAGGAACCAACCAAGGAGGGAGGGGCAGGGTCTTATGGTAAGTCTGTGCACAAACTGCCTGAGTTCTGCCCCCATCCGGTCCTCTGCTGGCTCTGGGACTTTGGATAAGTCACTTTCCCTCCTGAGTCTCAGTTGCCCCATCTCTAAAGTAGAGACAATTGTGCCTCAGATACTGTTATGAGGATTAAATGTCTTGATAGAGGCAAGGGGCTTGGAGCAGGGCTGAGTAAGTGCTCCTGCAGCAAGTTCTCCCCTTTCCTAGGAGGAGGGGAGCCTAAGAGTGTGTTTGCAGGGCTAGTGTCCCCCAGGCATCTTTCTGATACCTCAGGATCAGGCCCCAGGCCTTTCTTCACCAGCCCTAATTCCACCCGGACACACTTCACATTTTGAGCCTGAGTCCACAGAGAGTCATGGGTGGCTCCTAGCAGGCGGGGGAGGGGTGGGAACCAAGAGAAGTGGTGACTAAGACAGGAACCTGAAATGCACTCATATGGACGCCTCCCCCAGGGAGGTGGGTTCTTTCACTCTGGTTCAGTGGGTGACTCATGTGGGGGCAGGTATGGAAGGCATTAGGACAGGGGGTGGGGGGTGGTGGCACATATCAATCCCAAGAAGCTGGTAGCGTGGTGGGCTACAGAGGGCTGCTGGTGTGTCTCATATCTTGTGACTGGGAGGCCTAGAGTTAGAAAGACCTGAGTTCAAATTTCAGCACTGTTTAGCTGTGTGACCTTGGGGAAGTAACTCACCCTCTCTGTGCCTTCATTTCCCCATCTGTAACATCAGGGCAATCCCATAACCACATCCCAGCTAACTCCAATTCCCAGCAGTAAATCCATCCTATGGTGCTTTACTGACTCTTAGGGACTCCCAACTTCAAGGACCTACGGGGCTCCCCTGCCCACACAACAAAGTGCAGCCCTCTTCTGTTAGGGATGGGTGGGGAGGAGACAAGGAGGAAACACTTTTGTGGAATATCTGCTCTGGAGCCTTTCGCTTATTTAAACCTCACATAAACCTATTTTACAACTGAGAAAACTAGCTGCTGAGAGCCAAATCTGGGCTTCAATCCCTCATCTGTTCCACCCTCTAGAATCTATCTCTGCTGCCCACTCAGTCAATAAAATGTCAGGAGTTTAAACATGAACACTTTTTTATTACAAAGAAGAACAGAAGAGGAAAGCGGAGAAAACCACAAATTGCATTGCAGGGTCTCACCTCCTTGCAAGTAAAATGTGGCAACAAAATCTGGCCTGCTCCTGCACGGCAACACTAGAAATCAGTAGAAATCAACCGTTAGGAAAAGGTGGTGGATGTCTCTCTCTCTCTTGCACTTTTAGCCAAACTAAACCTCAGTGATATGATAAGTTATAAAAATACCTTAACTTGGCTCTCAAGTCTTCATTCTATGTCTTCTAACTTATATGTATGTTGCATGCTGGGTTTTTTTTTGTTGTTTTTTTAGAGACAGAGTTTCACTTTATCGCCCTTGGTAGAGTGCTGTGGGGTCACAGCTCACAGCAACCTCCCACTCCTATTTCAAATGATCCTCTTGCCCGCAATGCCTGGCTATTTTTTGTTGCAGTTTGGCCGGGGCCAGGTTTGAACCCGCCACCCTCGGTATATGGGGCCAGCGCCCTACCCACTGAGCCACAGGAGCTGCCCTATTGCATGCCATTTTTAATGTATATAATTGTTTGCGGGCATGGTGGCTCACACCTGTAATCCCAGCACTTGGGAGGCTGAGGTGGGTGGACTGCCTGAGCTCACAGGTTCAAGACCAGTTTGAGCCAGAGAAAGACCCTTGTCTCTAAAAAAAAACAAAAACAAAACAGGCTTGGCACCTGTGGCTCAAGTAGCTAAGGGGCCAGCCACATACACCTAAGGTGGCAGGTTCGAATCCAGCCCAGGCCTGCCAAAACAACAATGATGGCTGCAACCAAAAAAAAAAAAAAAGTAGCTGGGTGTCGTGGTGGGCACCTGTGGTCCCAGCGACTTGGGAGGCTGAGGTTGGAGACTCACTTGAGCCCAGGAGTTGGAGGTTGCTGTAACCTGTGATGTGACAGCACTCTACTAAGGGCGACAAATTGAGACTCTGTCTGTTTCTAAAAAAAAAAAAAATGCTAACCGTGTTTTTGGTGGTCCAATACTTTTGGTATTATGTAGCACAGCTTCATGAAACCTGGTCAGCCAATTACAGCAGATGTCTACTGCAACCAATTGGACGATATGATGAGAATGCCTGTGATTAAGCACTCGAGACTGGTCAATAGAGACAGGCCAAACTACAGAAGCTGAACTTGAAAATTCTCAGTTATCCACTGTATTTCCATGACCTTGCACCGACTGACTACCACTTCTTCCAGGCTTTGGACCACTTCTTGCCAGGAAAAATATTTAATTCTCGGCGGCGCCTGTGGCTCAATGGGCTAAGGCGCCAGCCACGTACACCTGAGGTGGCAGGTTCAAATCCCCAGCCTGGGCCCGCCAAACAACAATGATGGCTGCAACCAAAAAATGGCCGGGCGTTGTGGCGGGCGCCTGT
>CAUYQV010143964.1:0-10623 GCA_963574575.1 Galagoides demidoff
CACCTGTGGTCCCAGCTACTTGGGAGGCTGAGGCAGGAGACTCACTTGAGCCCAGGAGTTGGAGGTTGCTATGAGCTGTGATGCCATGGCACTCTACCCAGGGGGATAGCTTGAGGCTCCGTCTCAAAAAAAAAAAAAAAAGACATGAGACATTGAAAACAAATAGCAAAATGACACCTCTAAATGTAACCAATCAATGATTACATTAAATGTGAATGCACTTAAAAACGAACAAAATGCAGAGATTTGTAGACTGGATAATAAAACAACAAGATCCATTATCTTCATGTTCCTGGAATTTGTGATACAAAGAACAATGTATAGCTAATCAATAATTTTTGTCATCATAATGTAAATTCTTGGTAAAAATCTTAGGAACTGTCTCCCCTTTTCCCTTTAAAAACCTATTTTTGTAACTGCTGCTAATCAGAGTGCTGTATTAGGGAAATTTTTATCTATACTCCCAAGTTAAAGCCCTCATATTTAGGCCAAATAAACTCTACTTTTATCTATTTTTATTTTATTTTTATTTTTTTAAGACAGGGTCTCACTTTCTCACACACACACAGTACCCCGGTGTCACAGCTCAGAATAACTGCAAACTCTTAGGCTCAAGTGATTCTCTTGCTTCAGCTTCACAAGTAGCTGAGACTATAGGCACCCACCACAATGCCTGGCTATTTTTAGAGGCGGGGTCTTGCTCTAGCTCAGGCTGGTCTCAAACTCCTGAGCTCAAGCAATCTGCCCACCTTTGCCTCCCACAGTGCTGGCATTACAGGATCTACCTGTATTTAAAAACAAACAAGCAAACAGTCTTAGGCTTGTGCCACCCGTGGCCTGTGGCACAGCCCTTAGCCTGCAGGATCAGCAGCACAATGGGGGCATGGGCTCCCAATTACTGAGGTTCCTTTCCTGGCCTTGGTGCAGATGTGACAATGCTCAGCCACCTGTTGTCCTACATAAGCTGCTCCTCTAGGTGGGTCATGAGCTGATGCCCTTACCCTTGGAACCAATGTGCTAGGGAAGAAGGTGCTCTATCTGCCAAGCTTCTTCATCTGTATGATCATGTACATCATGCAAGTAAATGGTAAGATAGGGCTGTTCTGAGGCCTAAGGCCCTGACCGATGTCCAAGGCCCTCTCCACTATGATCTGGGGCAGTACGAAGAGGATTTTTCCTCCAGATGAGACTGAAGTTTCCAAAAAGGATGATGTGAAGACTTCTCTGAATAAAACAGTGAGGGACACCTACAAGAAGATGATGCAGTGCATGTCTTGCATGCTGGTCCATCCCCTGAGTGTTATCTCAACGTGCTACATGGTACAATTTGTGGACGGAAGGCCAAGTGTGATGGTGTGAACTCCATTGGGAAGATTTTCAAGAGGGGCTGCTGGGATTCTTCGTGGGCTTAGTCCCTCACTTCCTGGGCAGTGGGGTTTTCTTGTGGGGCTATAACCTGCTGGCCCACTTGTCAATGCCTACCTGGTGGATGACAGCTTCAGTGAGGGCCAGACCATCCCAAGCTATATCAAGTTTGTGATGGGGATTGCAGTGAGCATGCAGTGACCCTCCTGCTGGTTAGCTGTCTTGTGGCTGTGAACAACTGTGGGTTGCAAGCTAGGCTCCCTTCTTATTCCCCAGTGTTCAAATCCTGATTCACTGTTGGAAGTACCTGAGTATGCAGGGCCAGCTTTTCCGAGGCTCCAGCCTGCTTTTCTACCAAGTGTCATCATGATCATGCTTTGCCCTGGAGTTTCCTCCTACTTCCCAGATTTACTGAGTCTGCCTTGTGCAGGGAGCCAGAGAATGGCTTGTGGAGGCCCGGGTTGGACTCGGAAAGGCTAATGGGTCAGATCCGAACCCCAACCCCTGTAGCTCAGCTAGGAGCATCATTCTCCCACTTTGGAAATAGGATATGATGCCCCTTCATGAGGCCATCATCATGTCTAGGCCTTTGCAGTGAAGTTAATGCTAGGTTTTGCCTTTGTTTTTCTCAACACTACTTTTCTGATATGAGGGCAGCACAATCTTTTTTTTTTTTTTTTTTTGATACAGTTTCCCTTTGTCATCATCAGTAGAGTACCGTGGTGTCACAGTTCATAGCAACCTCAAACACTTGGGCTCAAGTGATTCTCTTGCCTCAGCCTCCCAAGTAGCTGGAACTACAGGCACCCACCACTATATCCACCTATTTTTAGAGAGGGGACCTTGTTCTTGCTCAGGCTGGTCTGAACTCTTGAGCTCAAACAATCCACCTGCCCCGGCTTCTCAGAGTGCTAGGATTACAGGCATGAGCCAGCATGCCCTGCCCAGCACCATCTTCTGAAGGGGAATCATGTGACTATTCAGAATGTGTTCCCTTCATCTAATGCTCCTCTGTTTAATGGTGATGCTTTATATGTAGGATCTGGTTACCTATGCAGTCGTTAATATTTCTAGTTCTGCTCACTTTAATGTTAATGTTAATGCAGTCAGTGTTTCTAGTTCTGCTCACTTTACAACTTCATGGTAAGATTCAACCCTGTCTCCCTCAGATAAATGTACTGGTCATGATTTGGGGGAAAATAAATGAAATAAAATAAAACATAAAATAAAATAAAAAATAAAACAAAAACCCCAAAGTTCCAACAGGATGATGTCTATATATTTCTGTGTATGTCTTTAGATTCAAAGATACAAATAGTAAAAGTATAGGAAGAATAAACCATGGTAACAATAAGAGAACAGGAATGACTATGTTAATATCAGCCAAAAAGTTAAGATTAGGTATATTACTATGGGGACAAAGAGGGACATTTCATAATGATAAAAGGATCAATATAGGGGGAAAATATGACAAAGATAAATGTATATGCATTTTAACAGAGCTCCAGAATAAATGAACCAAAATTTGACAGAACTATAAAAAGAAGTAGACAATTTGACAACTATTAAATGATGATTTTAATATTCCTTTGTATTAGTCTATTTTCTGTTGCTTATAACAGAACATCTAAAACTGGGTAATTTATAAAAAATAAAAATTTATTTCTTACAGTTATAGAGCCTTAGAAGTCGGAGGCAGAGTGGCTACATTTGGTGAGAGCCTTCTTGCTGGCAGGGTCTCTCTGAAGAATACTAAGGCAGTGCAACGTATCACATGGTGAGGGGGCTACATATCCTGATATGCTATGCTCAGGTCTTCCTTGCTCTTCTCAGAAAGTCACCAGTTCTACTCTAATGATAACTGATAAATCCATGAATGTATGAATCCATCCAAGAGGGCAGAGTTGCCATGACCCAATATCTCTTAAAGGCCCCACCTCTCAATACTGCAACACTGGGAATTTAACTCAACATGAGTTTTGCAGGTGACAATACTAGAACCATGGTATTCTTTCTTAGTAATTGGTACGGTAATAAGAGTGAACATCAGTAAGAATATAGAAGACTTGGGCGGTGCCTGTGACTCAAAAGAGTAAGGCCCTGGCCCCATATGCTAGAGGTGGCTGGTTCAAACCCAGCCCCGGCCAAAAACTACAAAAAAAAAAAAGAAAAAAAAAGAAAAAGAAAATAGAAGAGTTGAGCAATAGTATTAACCAAATGATCTAACTAATCAAAATGAAATATTCAACCCACCTGCAAAATGTAGTCTCATGAAACATACATGGAGTATTCTCTAAGACATATCATATTCTAGGCCATAAAACAAGTCTCAATAACATTAAAAAGACTGATATTATACAAAGTACATTTTCCATCCACTAGAAATTTAAATTCGAAATCAGTAAGTATTCACCAAATAGTATCTGATTGTACAAAATAGACTACGACTTTTTTTTTTGAGACAGAGCCTCAAGCTGTCACCCTGGGTACAGTGCCGTGGCATCGCAGCTCACAGCAACCTCTAACTCCTGGGCTTAAGCGATTCTCTTGCCTCAGCCTCCCAAGTCAAGTAGCTGGGACAACAGGCGCCTGCCACAACACCCAGTTATTTTTCGTTGTAGTTGTCATTGTTGTTTTGCAGGCCCGAGCTGGATTTGAACCTGCCAGTTCTGGTTTACAGGGCTGGTGTCTTAGCTGCTTGAGCTACAGGTGCCAAACCTAAGACTTTTCAATATGCTTTGATTTATGACCAAATATAATTGCTCTCTTCTATTTAAATTTCATATGCATGATATAGTCTCTTCCTTACTATCTACCTTTCTTCTTAATTACCCATTTTCACAACATAATGAAAACACATGCCACTTTTATAACCAGGGAAAGATGACATAAATACATAACTCTAGGTTCCATTTCCTTCAGAAAATTCCTCCCAGATTATTAAGCCAACCATTTTTGAAATATTTTCCATGAAATTACTAACCTACCTACCACTTAACACCTTGTTTATTCTCTGATTATAATTTTACTTCAAATTATTAAGGATTAATTTAATTTAGAATTGAGGTTTTGTACTCTCCCTCCATGTTACAACTAAAGTGAATTATCACACAGAATCACATCTATAAAATAGACATAAAATTTTGAGGAAAGTACTGACTGAACAACTTTGTTTTATTCAATTATTAGAAATGGACTATTTTGAGACCCTAAAGCCATAAGAACAATGAACTAACTAGACAAGGCTGGTTAGGGAAGGAATATAAATGATGTGAAATGTAAAATATAGAATAATTTAAAGTTTACAAATTTGAAACTATACATAGCTATACTTATTTAATGAATCTTAAATTTCACCTCTGCTGGTAGTTTTAGTTTATACCGTAGTAGATGTTACTTTGAACAAGTACACTTTTTTCCAATTACTTTCTTTTTTTTTTTTTTGAGACGGAGCCTCAAGCTATCCCCCTGGGTGGAGTGCCATGGCATCACAGCTCACAGCAACCTCCAACTCCTGGGCTCAAGCGAGTCTCCTGCCTCTGCCTCCCAAGTAGCTGGGACCACAGGTGCCCGCCACAACGCCCGGCCATTTTTTGGTTGCAGCCATCATTGTTGTCTGGCGGGCCCGGGCTGGGGACTCGAACCCGCCACCTTAAGTTGTATGTGGCTGGCGCCTTACCGATCGAGCCACAGGCGCTGAGCCTCAAAGATTAAATTTAATCCCACCTTTTGCAATTGATCTAATAAACAATAGCAAAGAACTGCCATCTACTTCATTTTCCTACAAATCCTACTACAGACCACAATCCTGAGTCATTTTTTAATTTAATTTAATTTTATTTTATTTATTTATTTGGAAACAGAGTCTCATTCTGTCACCCTGGGTAGAATGCCATGATATCATCATCATAGCTCACAGCAACCTCAAACTTTTTGGTGCTCAAGCAATACAATCCTCCTGCCTCAGCCTCCCGAGCAGCTGGAACTACAGGTGTCCCCAACAATGCCTGCCTAGTTCTTTCCCCCTATTTTTAGTAGAGAGGGACTCTGACTCGAGTCAGGCTGATCTCAAACTCCTGAGCACAGGCAGTCTACCCACCTCAGCCTCCCAGAGTGCTAGGATTATAAGCATGAGCCACCATGCCAGCCCTGAATCATTCCTGAAACAAGACAATAGAACCACGACCTACTAATGAAAATTACACATTCAAGACCCAAGGCAAAGGTTCATGCCTATAGTCCTAGCACTCTGGGAGGCCAAGGCAGGGGAACTGCCTGAACTCAGGAGTTCTAGATCAGCCTAAACAAGTGTGGAGACCCTGTCTCTACACTGAAAATAGAAAAACTAGCTGAAGTCCCAACTATTTGGGAGGCTGAGGCAAGAGGAACACCTGAGTCCAAGAGTTAGAAGTTACTGTGAGCTATGACACCATGGTAAAAAAGAAATTACACATTCAATTTTTGCATCTTATCCCTCTTTGCCCAGTTAACTCCTAGAGCTACTAGATCATGTTTCAGTCTTTAACAATCACTAAAATTACCACTCCATTTCCAGGTAAAGAGATCCCTTCAGTGGCTCTCAATGTTTAAAATCCTGCTATGCAAAGACAAGCTACAGGATTGTAAATGAAGAGAGTATTAACCCCTTAGAAGAGGCATGGATTTAAACACCCAGCTAAAATCCAATATATCACTTTGTAAGATTATATATTTTAATAAACTACCAGTGACTTTTTGTATTGTCTGTCCCCTTTCCTATCTTTCCACCTCATCAACACCAGGTGGTCCCTCATTCAAAAGCAAATGATCAATAACTACAAATAGTAAGCAAGGAACAAATGAGCAGACCACAGGGGATTTAAAAAAGGGGTAAGAATATGGAGCTTGACTGTGGTGCCTACAATAGGGACAATGTATGTGATGGCTAACACCTGTGATCCTAACAAGCAAGGGTTCTCCCTATTTGGGGAAACTGAGGCAGGGAGATTGCTTGAGCTCAGGAATTTTAAGCTGCAATTAGCTATGATGACATCACTGCACTCTAGCCCAAAAGACACAGACTCTGTATCAATTTCAAAAGAAAACACACTAATCAAAGCTGTTATCTGTTATCAATATAACAGAAATAAATGTTAAAGCTACTCTGCTAGCAATTACTGACATTCCCCCTACTTCAATACAATTAATGTAGTGTATAACTCAGAATTTATAACACTCCTAAAGTTTGGACATAAAATAAGATGGCAAGATTTGTAATATGTCATATATCTCATATCAGTTAAAGTAAGTTAAAACCAAAAGTAAAAATTAGGTTTTAGCAATTATCTAGTAAATTGAAGAAATTTAAATAGCTAAAATGAGAATAAATTAAAACAGCACTTTTATTGTATCCAAAGACACATATCAAAAATAAGACATAAGCCCACAGAATTCGAGAAAATACTTGCAAATTATACACCTGATAAGGAACTCTTACAACTCAATAAAAAGCACAATTTTTTAAACAGAGTCTCAAGCTGTTGCTCTCAGTAGAGTACTGTGGTACCACAGCTCACAGCAACCTCTAACTCTTGGGCTCAAGTGATCCTCTTGCCTCAGTTTTCTATTTTTCAGTAGAGACAGGGTCTCGCTGTTTTGCTCAGGCTGGTCTCGAACCCATGAGCTCAAGCTATCCACCCACCTCAGCCTCCTAGAGTGCTAGGATTACAGGCATGAGCCATGGTGCCCAGCTACAATCTATTTTTTTTTTAAGTGGGCAAAGAATACAGACATTTCTCCAAAAATATACAATGACAATAGCAGACACACGAAAAGATGTTCAACTTAGGCTCGGCGCCTGTGGCTCAATCGGCTAAGGCATCAGCCACATATACCTAAGGTGGCGGGTTCGAATCCCCAGCCTGGGCCCGCCAAACAACAACGATAGCTGCAAACAAAAAATGGCTGGGCGTTGTGGCGGGCGCCTGTGGTCCCAGCTACTTGGGAGGCGGAGGCAGGAGACTGGTTTGAGCCCAGGAGTTGGAGGTTGCTATGAGCTGTGATGCCATGGCTGGCACTCTACCCAGGGGGATAGCTTGAGGCTCCGTCTCAAAATAATAATAAAAAAAAAAAAAAAGGTGTTCAACTTAGTCATCACTAAAAGAACTAAGTCAACTTAGCCAACCTTTCTAATGACTAATTAGGCAAATAACAATCAAAACCACAAAATACCATTTCACATTGACAAGGGCAGCTAAACAAAAAAAGACAGACAGTAACAAATGATAGTGAAGATAAGAAATTTGAACCCTCGTACATTGTTGGAGAGACTGTAAAACTGGGCAGCAACTTTAGAAAATAGTTTGGCTGTTCCTCAAAATGTGAAACAAAGAATTACCATATAACTCAGCAATTCCACCCCTAGGTGTATTCCCCCCAAAACTGAAAACTTATAGCTACACAAAAACATTTACAGAAATGTTCAGCTCACGCCTGTGGCTCAAGTAGCTAAGGCGCCAGCCACATACAGCTAAGGTGGTGGGTTTGAATCCAACCTGGGCCCGCCAAAAACAACAATGACAGGCTCGGCGCCTGTGGCTCAATCGGCTAAGGCGCAAGCCACGTACACCTAAGGTGGTGGGTTCGAATCCCCAGCCTGGGCCCGCCAAACAACAATGATGGCTGCAACCAAAAAATGGCCGGGCGTTGTGGCAGGCGCCTGTAGTCCCAGCTACTTGGGAGGCGGAGGCAGGAGACTCGCTTGAGCCCAGGAGTTGGAGGTTGCTGTGAGCTGTGACACCATGGCACTCTACCCAGGGGGATAGCTTGAGGCTCTGTCTCAAAAAAAAAAAAAAACAATGACGGCTGCAACCAAAAAACAGTCAGGCATTGTGGTGGGCCCCTGTGGTCCCAGCTACTTGGGAGGCTGAGGCAGGAGACTCACTTGAGCCAAGGAGTTGGAGGTTGCTGTGAGCTGTGATGCCACAGCACTCTACCCAGGGGGATAGCTTGAGGCTCTGCTCAAAAAAGTAAAGAAAGAAAGAAAGATATGTTTAAGCATCATTTTTCATAATAGCCAAAAATGTAAACAACCCAAATGTCCCATCAACTGATGAATGGATTAAAAAAAGAGGCAAGTCCATTCAATGGAATATCATTCAGCAATAAAAATGAATGAAATTCTGGTACATGATACAATATGAATGAACGTTGTAAACATGCAAAGTGAAAGAAACTAGTCACAAATTGTATCATTTTATAGTCACAAAAGGTTAAAAATAGGCAAATCCGTAAAAACAGAAAGTAGATTAGTAGTTGTCAGGGGCTGGGGACAAGAGGAATGGAGAGTGACTGTTAATGGGATTTCATTCTGGGGTGATGAAAATGTTCTGAAATTGGGCGGCGCCTGTGGCTCAGTGAGTAGAGCACCGGTCCCACACACCAAAGAGTGGCAGGTTTGAACCCGGCCCTGGCCAAACAAACAAAGAAATAGCCGGGCATTGTGGCGGGCGCCTGTAGTCCCAACTACTTGGGAGGCTGAGGTAGGAAAATCACCTAAGCCCAGGAGTTGGAGGTTGCTGTGAGCTGTGACACCACAGCACTCTACTGAGGCCAACAAAGTGAGTCTCTGTCTGTTAAAAAAAAAGAAAAAGAAAATGTTCTGAAATTAGCAATGATGGTTGTACAATTCTGTGAATATACTCAAAACAATTAAATTGTATACTTTAATGGGGTGAATCTTATGGTATGTGAGTTATAAGAACAGGCAACTAAGTTTGCAAACTCAGCCCAGAAAAAAAATGCAACATACCTGCTTGCTGACTATCACTACTATCACCTTCACAGTACTCCTGCTGGGAAGCAATGCACCAACACCAGTGCCTACGCTTCAAAGCAATTTTGGAACTCTTTTTCTGGAATGGCCATCAGAGCTGTCGTCATACAAGCTCAGACAACTAAGTTCACCAACTTGTCCCTAAAAAACTGCTACATACCTCATTGCTAAATTATCACTATGGTCACCAGATAGCAAAGGGGAGTACTTCAAAGATGACCATAGTGATATTCAGCAATAAAATATGTAGCACTTTTTCTAGATTGAGTTCGCAAACTTAAATGACCTTGTAGCTCAATAAAACTATTATTTACAAAAAGATAAAAAATTTAGGCTCAGCATCTGTGGCTCAAGTGGCTAAGGCGCTAGCCACATACAACTAAGGTGGCGGGTTCAAATCCAGCCTGAGCCTGCCAAACAACAATGACAGCTGCAACCAAAAAACAGTCAGGCGTTGTGGCGGGTGCCTGTAGTCCCAGCTACTTGGGAGAATGAGGCAGGAGACTCGCTTGAGCCCAGGAGTTGGAGGTTGCTGTGAGCTGTGATGCCACAGCACTCTACCCAGGCGGACAGCCTGAGGCTGTCTCCCAAAAAAAAAATTAAAAAAAAAAAGATAAAAAAATAATACCTGTCTGGGCAGTGCCTGTGGATCAAAGGAGTAGGGCACTGAGCCCATATACCAGAGGTAGCAGGTTCAAACCCAGCCCCAGCCAGAAACTGCAAAACAAAAAAAAAAACTTAAAAAATAATAATAATAATACCTGTCTGTCCTTCAATGTAAAAAATTTTTTTATCTCCTTTAGTCACAAATTTCTACCTTATCTCAGTATAAATCAACTATATGTTGGCAGGTGCCTATAATCCCAGCTACCTGGGAGACTGAGGCAAGAAGATCACTTGAGCCCAGGAGTTTGAGGTTGCTATGAGTTATGATGCCATAGCACTCTACCCAGGGTGACAGAGTAAGACTCTGTCTCCAAAATAAATAAACTGTATGTCATGTTTTCTATACCTAGGCACTAGATAGTTTTTAATTTCAAGTATGCCTTACTAGGTAGGAAAGTAAGTTACTCACTACCGATGACAGCTAAAACCTGCCATGCCATTTCAATTTCATGACACAAAACTTTCCAGAAATTTGTGAAATAAATTTACATTTAAATAGAATCACAGGCTCAGCGCCTGTGGCTCAGTCGGCTAAGGCGCCAGCCATGTACACCTAAGGTGGCAGGTTTGAATCCCCAGCCCAGACCCGCCAAAACAACAATGATGACTGCAACCAAAAAATGGCCAGGCGTTGTGGTGGGCGCCTGTGGTCCCAGCTACTTAGGAGGCTGAGGCAGGAGACTCGCTTGAGCCCAGGAGTTGGAGGTTGCTATGAGCTGTGATGCCATGGCACTCTACCCAGGGGGATAGCTTGAGGCTCCGTCTCAAAAAAAAAAAAA
>CAUYQV010143967.1:0-12376 GCA_963574575.1 Galagoides demidoff
CAAAACCACTGTCTTGAAAAACCAAAAACAAAGGAGGAAAATTAAAGAGAAAGAACAAAAACTGAGAGAGTGTGTTCCAGGCTAAAGAAGATTTAATCATGAAATGCATTATCTTTGATCAGATCCTGGGTCAGAAAAAAAGAAATAAATAAAACAGTTACAAAGGACAATGTGGGGATAATTGAGGAAAGTTAGATATTAGCTATAAATTAGGTAGCAGTAATAATATATTACAGTTTTTAAAAAGAGTGTAGTAAGGCAAAATCTATTGCATGCACCAACAGAGTGCTGTGGCTTCCCAGTGCTCTGCCTTTTGAACAATTTTAAGATACACTTCCTTAAGCTTTGGAGTGATTGAGAGGAAATCACCCTAATTAAATTTAGTAAAATGGTGTGCAAGTGAACTCCAGTTTAAGAAAATCTAATATTTAAAAATATAGATTTGGCTCGGCGCCTGTGGCTCAAGTGGCTAAGGCGCCAGCCACATACACCTAAGGTGGTGGGTTCAAATCCAGCCTGGGCCCACCAAACAACAATGACGGCTGCAACCAAAAAATAGCCGGGCATTGTGGCGGGCACCTGTGGTCCCAGCTACTTGGGAGGTGGAGGCAGAAGACTCGCTTGAGCCCAGGAGTTGGAGATTGCTGTGAGCTGTGATGCCATGGCACTCTACCCAGGGCAACAGCTTCAGGCTCTGTCTCGCAAAAAAAAGAAAGAAAGAAAGAAAAAACAGGGCAGCACCTGTGACTCACAGGAGTAGGGTGTTGGCCCCATATGCGAGAGGTGGTGGGTTCAAACTCAGCCCTGACCAAAAACTGCAAAAAATAATAATAATAATAAAATATAAAAATACAGATTTAAGGGCTCAGTGCCTGTAGCTCAGTGGTTAGGGCGACAGCCATATACACTGAGGCTGGCCGGTTTGAACCCTGCCCGGGCCAGCTAAAACAATGACAACTGCAACAACAACAACAAAAATAGCTGGTGTTGTGGCAGGCGCCTATAGTCCCAGCTACTTGGGAGGCTGAAGCAAGAGAATCACTTAAGCCCCAGAGTTTGAGGTTGCTGTGAGCTGTGATGCTACTGCACTCCAGGGAGGACAACATAGTGAGAGACTCTGTCTAAAAAAAAAAATTATAGATTTAAGGCTAGGCCTTGTGGCTCACACCTGTAATCCTAGCACTTTGGGAGGTTGAGGCTAGAGTATTGAGGCCAGGAATTCCAGAAAGCCTTGAGCAAGAGCAAGACTCTGGTCTCAACAAAAAATAGAAAAATTAGCTGGGCATGGTTGTACGTGTGACTATAGTCTCAGCTACTCGGAAGGCTAAGGCAGGAAGATTACTTGAGCCCAGATTTGAGGTTGCAGTGAGCTATGGTGGTGCCATGGCACTCTAGTCTGAACAACAGAGTAAGATCCCATCAAAAAAAAGAAAAAAAGACCATCAACGAATACGTAAAGAAAATGTGGCATATATGCATAATGAAATGCTATTCAGCCATGAAAAAGAATGAAACTGTCATCTGCAGCAACATGATGGAACTGAAGTTCCTTCCTTCCTTCCTTCCTGCCTGCCTGCCTGCCTGCCTCAGGCTGTCCCCCTGGGTAGAGTGCTATGGCATCATAGCTCATAGCAATCTCCAATTCCTGGGCTCAACCCTCCCAAGTAGCTGGGACCACAGGTGCCCGCCACAACATCTGGCTATTATTTTTGGTTGTAGTTGTCATTGTTGTTTGGCAGGCCTGGACTGGATTTGAACCCACCACCTTAGGTGTATGTGGCTGGGGCCTTAGCCACAGGCAACCGAGCCTGAAGTTCATTACTTTAAATGAAAATAAGCCAGATACAGAAAGACAAATACCACATGTTGGGAGCTAAAAAAGTGGGTTTCATGGAGATAGAGAGTAGAACAATGGTTCTCAATCTTCCTAATGCTGCCACCCTTTAATATAGTTCCTGTGGGTCACGACCCACAGGTTGAGAACCACTGGAGTACAGTGATAGTTAACAAAGGCTAGGAAGTGTGGGGGTTGGGGGAATGAAGAGAGGTTAGTTTATGGGTACTAACATACAGTAAGATAGAAGGAATAAATTCTAGTGTTCAATAGCACAGTGTGGGAGGGACCACAGTTAACAACAGTATATTGTATATTTCAAAATAGCTAAAAGATTCAAAATGTTTCTTTCTTATTTTTTTTTTTTTTTTGAGACAGAGCCTCAAGCTATCCCCCATGAGCTGTAATGCCATGTAGAGTGCCATGGCATTACAGCTCACAGCAACCTCCAACTCCTGGGCTCCAGCAAGTCTCCACCTCCCAAGTAGCTGGGACCATAGGCGCTCCCATCACAACGCCGGCTATTTTTTGGTTGCAGCTATCATTGTTGTTTTTGGCGGACCTGGGCTGGATTCGAACCCACCACCTTAGGTGCATGTGGCTAGCACCTTAGCCACTTGAGCCACAAGCGCCGAGCCCAAAATATTTCTAATGAAAAGAAATGATCTGGGTGTGGTGGCTCATGTAATTCTATCATTCTGGGAGGCTGATACAGAAGCTTAAGCTCAGGAGTTCCAGACCAGCCTGAGCAAAAATGAGATCTCTAAAAATAGCCTGGCATGTGGCAAGTGCCTGTAGTCCCTGTAGCTTACCTGGGAGGCTGAGGCAAGAGGATTGCTTAAGCCCAAGAGATTGAAGTTGCTGTGAGCTATGACACTACAGCACTTTACCCAGGGAACAAAGTTAGATTCTGTCTCCAAAATAAAAAAATAAAAAAGAAAGTGATGGATATTCTAAATACTCTTATTTGATCATTTCACATTGTATCAAAATATCACATGTATTCCATACATATGTACAATTTATGTGTCAAGAAAATTTTTTTTAAATTTTTCAAAGATAGTATAGACAGTTCCTCTATTTCCTATACTCAGTTTTTCCTGTTATTAATGTATTATGATACATTTGTTACAATTAATGGCATTATCATTATGGTCCTTACATTATTCATATTCACTTAGTTTTTTATTTTGTTATTGTTGGGGTTTTTTTGAAACAGGATCTAACTCTGCTGCCTAGGCTAGGGTACAGTGGCATAATAATAGCTCACTGCAACCTCAGACTTTCAGGCTCAAGTGATCTTCCTGCCTCAGCCTTCCAAGTAGCTGGGACTACAGGTACCCACCACCACACCCAGCTAACTTTTCTAATTTTTGTAGAGATAGGGTCTTACCATGTTGCTCTGGATGATGTCAAATGACCATCCTGCCTCAGCCTCCCAAAGTGCTAGGATCACAGGTGTAAACCACTGCACCCAGCATATGTCCTTAGTTTTTGTTTTTGTTTTTTTTGAGACAGTCTTACTATGTTGCCCTCGGTAGAGTGCCGCAGCATCACAGCTCACAGCAACCGCAAACTCTTAGACTTAAGCAATTCTCTTGCCTCAGCCTCTCAAGTAGCGGGACTACAGGTGCCCACCACAATGCCCGGCTATTTTTTGTTACAGTTGTCATTGTTTAGCTGGCCTGGGCCAGATTCGAACCTACCAGCCTGGGTATATGTGGCTGGCGCCTTACCCACTGAGCTACAGGCACCGCCATTTCCTTATTTTTTATTTAACGTTCTTCTTTTGTTCCAGGATTGCATCCAGGATAATGTATTGCATTTAGTTGTCGTGTCTCCTTAGCTTCCTTCTGTTTTCAGTGACAGTGTCCTTGTTTTTGATGACCTTGACAATTTGGGGCAAGCATTTTATATAATGTCTCTTTACTGTCCGATGTTTTTCTCATGATTTTACTGGAGTTATAAGTTTTGGGGGAAAAGATTGCCAAGGTAAAGTATGATTTTTGTTGCATCATATTACATCACACCAATGATTCATCCACATCATCAGTGTTGGTGTTGACCTTGATCACCTCGCTTGAGGAATTGTCAGGTTTCTTCTCCATGGTATAGTCTCCCCCTCATACACATCTTTCCCATACTGTGCTTTTTGGATAAAGCCACTCTACACTTTAGGAGTAAGGAATTATGCTCTATCTTACTGAGGAGAGCATTATCATTTAGAATCTACATAAATCATTTAGAATTCTTCTGCATGAAAGATTTGTCTTTTCTCCCCTACTTACTGGGTATTTATTCAGTAAGTCATTTATTTATATCAGTGTGGACTCACATACATGTATTTTATACTTGGGGTAATTCAATACTTCTTTATTCATATTGATGCTCAAATTATTCCAATCTTGGGCTTTGGGAGCTCTTTCAATTGGCTTCTGTGTCCATTTGGCGCGCACACATTAATGCGGGTATTGAGGTGGGGGCTTTGTTTTTGAGCATCTCCTTATTTTATGGGACTATAAGATGCTCCAGGCTCATCTTGTGTATTTGTGTATTTCTGGGATGTCCCAGTCCCAGAACCAGCCATTTCTCTCAGGAGTCCAGTGGATAGCTATTTTTACTACAGGGTGATTACTCTCCTTACATAAGGATAAAAGTACTGGTGCATGCAAATTACTTTATGTAATTTGATTGACAACTTATCAGGAACATATATTACACTAAAAGCTAGACTTAGCCGTTTAAAAAATTACATCCTTTTAAAAGTTTCTAGCCAAGCTTCATTCTAGCCATAAGGTGAAAAGCCATCCTAAGAAGTATCTTCATCTCCATCCTCATTGTGAAAGGAGGTCATTGGTGATATTATGGGGCATTCTAAGGATTTTGCAACAAATCTGATATATTCTGATATAATAGAAAAGGTACCAGAATGAGATTGAAAAATTGGATTTAGGGTGGCGCCTGTGGCTCAAAGAGTAGAGCACTGGCCCCATATGTTGGAGGTGGCAGGTTCAAACCCAGGCCCAGCCAAAAAAATTGGATTTAGGTGGGGCGCCTGTGGCTCAAAGGAGTAGGGTGCCAATCCCATATACCAAAGGTGGTGGGTTCAAACCTGGCCCTGGCCAAAAACTGCAAAAAAAAAAAAAAAAAATGGATGTAGTCCACATATTGCTACTACACCCATAGGCACATGAACAAGTCTTACTTCCACTCTTTTAGTCTCATCTCTAAAGAGTGCTGTTCACCTCTAAAATGTGATAGTAACCAGGCATTGTAGCTCACACCTGTAATCTCAGAGCTTTGGGAGGCAGAGTTGGAAGGATTGCTTGAGGGTAGAAGTTCAAGGCCATCTTGAGCAACATGTCTACAAAAAATAGAAAAATTAGCCAGGTGTGGTAGTGCACTCAGCCATTTAAAAAATTATATCCTTTTACAAGTTTCTAGCCAGAAGGTGAAAAACCATCCTAAGAAAAGAAGTCGACACTCAGGAAGCTGAGTCAGGAGGATCACTTGTGACCAGGAGTGTGAGGCTGAAGTGAACTATGACTGCACCACTACACTGCAGCCTGGGCAACAGAGCCAAAAGGAAGGAAGGAAGGAGAAGGGAAAGGGGGAAGAAAGGGAGGAAGAAAGGAAGGAAACATGGAGAGAGGGAGGGAGAAGGAGAGGATGTTCTGTTAACAGCAGCATCACTAACTTTGGCATGCCAGTAGCTGTTAAGAACCCAGAGTGGAAAGTGAGAGCAGGAATGGAAGTATGCAAGGTCCACCTGTGAAGTGTAGAATTTGAGAGCTCAGGGGAGAGGCTCATTAATGATCATATTAAATATTAATGATAATATTAAATTCTTAATCTTGATTTTAATGTAGCCTGTCTCTTCTGCTCTAGATCCCCAGCTAATTTTGCTTTAGGCTTATAGGTTTTCAAACTTGGCTGCACATTGGAATCACCTGGAACTGATTCAGAAATACTGTTGCCTGCATCCCAGTGCCACAGATTCTGATCTCCTTGCTCTGGGGTACAGCCTAGGGATTGGGAGTGTTTTAAGTTTCCCCTGCTACACTCCCAAACCTCCAGATGATTCTAATGGCTGCCAAGGCTCAGAACCACTGATTTAGGCTATAAACATTATTGTCCCTCCCATCTAGCACATAGTTTGTAGGTTCTCACAGTTGTACACGGTAGCTGATGAACTGGATTTGGACGGTGGGTTAGTTTCTATTGGTGCTGTAATAAATCCATGTACCTTAAAACAACACAGATTTATTTTCTTATATTTCTGGAGGTCAGATGTCCAAAACAGATCTCACAGGGCTAAAGTCAAGGTCTCAGGCGGCATCTGTGGCTCAGTGAATAGGGTGCCGACTCCATATACAGAGGGTGATGGGTTTGAACTGCAACAAAAAATAGCCCGGCGACTGTAGTCCCAGCTACTCGGGAAGCTAAGGCAAGAGAATCGCCTAAGCACTAGAGCTGGAGGTTGCCGTGAGCTGTGACACCACTGCACTCAACTGAGGGTGACAAAGTAAGACTCTGTCTCTAAAATAAATAAATCAAATCAAGGTCTCAGCAGTGCCACATTCCTTCTGAAGGTTCTAGGGAGGAGAACCAAATCACCTCCTTGCCAGCCTCAGCTTTTAGAGGCGATATACATTCTGTGATTTCACGGCCCCACATCACTCTCACCCCTGCTTCCATTGCCATGTCTCCTTCTCTGACTGTGACCCTCTTGCCTCTTTCTTATAAGGTCTTTCATGATTATATTGGCCCCTTGTGGATAATCTCCCCATCTTAATCCTTAATCACATTTACAAAGTCCCTTTCACCATTGTAAGGTAAGATATCCACAGGTTCCAGGAATTAAGACATAGACATCTTTGGGGGGAAATTATCCAACCTACCACAGATAGAGACAGAGAAACTGCTGTGATCACAACATAAACAGAATTAAGTTACCCTGCGATGTGTGGTTTATCTTTCCTTTGCCTTTTTTGTCTTAGCTGCATTGGGGTTTAACTAGAGACCATCTCTGTGGAAAGTTATACACCCTTTTGAAAATTTAACCTGTGAGCTCTGCGCCTGTGGCTCAAGTGGCTAAGGCACCAGCCACATACACCTAAGGTGGCAGGTTCGAATCCAGCCTGGGCCTGCCAAACAACAATGATGGCTGCAACCAAAAAATAGCCAGGAGTTGTGGTAGGCGCCTGTGGTCCCAGCTACTTGGGAGGCTGAGGCAGGAGACTCACTTAAGCCTAGGAGTTAGAGGTTGCTGTGAACAGTGATGCCACAGCACTCTACCCAGGGGGACAGCTTGAGGCTCTGTCTCAAAAAAAAAAAAAGAAAAGAAAAGAAAATTTAACCTGTGAAAACATAGTAAAGATCCTGGGAGCAACAGAAATAAAGAGCAGATACATAATTTTAAATGGTTCAGTAAAATGGCATTCAGAACTGTAATTGGCAGTGGTGAGTTTTAAAGGGTAAAGTTGCTCACTCACGCTGGCAGAGGGCGGGCCTCCAGGCCTGGGAGATGAGTGGCATCTCTGTTGTGTGGTTTCACTGCCTTCCCTACGTTCCCTGGGCCTGGTCCTGCTGTGGGACCAGAAGCCAGCTGGCACCTCCAGCACCACACACAGCTCTACTAACAGCTCCTTCTCTCCTGGACAAAGAGTACGAGGGCTAGTGGGTAACACATTGGTCCCTTGGTTAGAGGCAGGGTCAAATGATGGCGGTCAAAGAGAGGGAGCTCTACCTATAGGCAGAGAAGTCCTAAAAGATGTGGTTTTAGATGAGGGTTTGCCACTTACTGCCCAATGCACCTGCCCTGCCCTGCCAGATGGCACAGGACCTTCATAAAGGAAGCCTACAAGGAAAAACATCTTTCTACTGAGGCATTAGTTTGGCCTGTTCTAAGGGCCCACCTCCCTTCTCCCACCAAATCTCAAAGTGGCTCTTTCCAGCTGGCTTCTGTCTTGCAGGACAGTAGAGTCTAGCCAACCACTTTCTTCCCCACTGTGTTGGTCAAGTCCCTGCTGCTGAGAACTCTCTCCTGCCAGCTTGGCCCTATCTATCACCATGGCAACAGCCAGCTGCTGCTTAGCACCAGCCTGGAGGTTGGGCACAGAGAAAGGATAACCAAGGGAAGCACACACTGAGGTGTCCACACTGCTGGAGGCCTGGGGGGATACAGAGGCTTATTTGGGGACTCCGGGTAGTCTGTGTTGGGTTTGTTTTCTCAGGGAGAAGCCACAACATTTGAAAGGCTTGACATCCTCTTATTCCTCCATACTGTATAGATAAAGTTCTTTTGCCACAGTAGCTCCAGTACTGAGGCCCATTCTTTCACATTGGAGCACACTTTGCTCTTGTACTTGACACTGTAATGACTTCAAAGAAGGTTACAGAGTTGGGAGTATACCTCTGCTTGGGCCTGCTTTAGATATAAGACCTGCCCTTTGATGTATATGGATTAGAATTCAAAACTTCACCATTTCTCTGTAACCCTGGGACAAGTTAACTCTTAGGAATGATAGGTAATATGTACTGTCAGGCATTGTGTCATGAGCTTTCCATGCATTATATTATTTGATTCTCACAGTAATCTTGTTAGATGTAGTTGTTTGTTTGTACTTAATTCTCATTCTTCAGATAGAGAAACATGCTCAGAAAATTTGCCCCACATAAGCCCAAATTTGATTCACTCTGAAGCCCATGTTCTTTTTTTTTTTTTTTGAGACAGAGTCTCACACTGTTACTCATGGGCTCAAGTGATCCTCTTGCCTCAGCTTCCCAAGTAACTGGGACTACAGGCAAATGCCACCATGCCTGGCTAATTTTTCTGTTTTTAGTAGAGACGCGATCTCGCTCTTGCTCAAGCTGGTCTTGAACTCCTGAGCTCAAGGGATCTTCCCACCTCAGCCTCCCAAAGTGCTAGGATTATAGCATGAACCACCACACCCAATCTGAAGCCCATGGTCTTAATCACTGTTCTATACTAATCTTATATTGAATTAATCAGCTCATCTGTAAAATTGAGGAAATAACCTCCCAAGATAATTGTGTTGTACAGCTTGAATAAAATAATTTGGTAAAAGTATCCCATGGAGGGAAAGCACTAGCAGATACTGTCAGCTATATCACTGGGAAGGAGAAAGATGCTTGCACCTCTGGGTCCTGAAGAAGTCTTCTCTCTCCTGCTCTCCTAGAAGGTTACTCATGGCATTCTGAGCTCTCTGGTTTCCAAAATCTCAGAGCCTGGTTCATTCCCTGTCTTCGCAGGTGATTTCCATGGTGATGGTGGCTGTGGGAGTATACGCGAGGCTAATGAAGCACGCAGGTGAGCATGGGTCTCCCTCTACCTCCCCAGGACTCTGGCCATGCCCCTTCTCCACTTCCTCCTTCAGCCCTGGCCCTCTTGCATGCCCTCTTGCATAAGCTGTGGTGCTCAAGAAGGCAGCCTCCTTGCAGCCAAATCTTACTGGTCTACTTCTGTGTCAGACCTCCCATACCAGTTCACCTGGATTTCCCTGAGCCCCCATGAGTCTTCCACGTTAGGCTTAGGAGTGTCTGAGAAAGAAGGGAGGCCTCTGGAAGCAGAGTAATTAAGGGCTTTAGCTCCTTCCTAACTCTGTCCTGGAGAAACTCAACCTCCATTCCTACACATTCTGTCTCCAGGAAACAGAATCTGCAAAGCTGGTGAGCCTAATGCCATTCTAATTCTTTTCTGGAGCGAAAGCAGCCCCTCCTCTCTTAAGCCCAGGAATAAAGGCTCTTACATTGTTAGTTCCTTAAATTAAATGCCACAACCCCATCTGGGCCCTTTTTCTCCCCGTGGGAGGTCAGTACTGCCTCCCTAAAACCTTCACCTGACATACTGGAGATTCCCCAGCCAAGGGAAAGAACAGTTTGGGAGCACCCTCCCACCCCATCCTTGAGTGTCCCTCCATGGGCATCAGGCTCAGACCACAGGATGACTCCTCCACCAGAAGCAGCCTTGGCCTGCCTGGCGGTGGATCCTGCCATCCTGCTCATCGTGGTGGGTGTCCTCATGTTCCTGCTCACCTTCTGTGGCTATATCGGATCCCTCCGTGAGAACATCTGCCTCCTGCAGACGGTGAGTGGTCAATGGCCCCCACCAGAAAGGCCTCCCGGTGCCGTTCCTATGGCTTTCCGTTTTCTCTGTCCTACTCTCCCCCAAGGCCTGTGCTGTCCACTTCCTCACTGTAGAACTCAGCCCCAGGTGACCCAGCACTTGGTGACCATCCCAGGACAATGTCCCAGAGGCAGCTGCCTTTCCCATGTGGGGGGCATCTGGGAGATGTGCCCAGTGACTGCCCAGGGAGGGGCTGCTGCCCAGACTGGTAACAGGAATCTCCTCTTCCTGCCTGCTCCCCACAGTTCTCCCTCTGCCTCACCGCTGTGTTCCTGCTACAGCTGGCTGCTGGGATCCTGGGCTTCGTTTTCTCAGACAAGGTAACACTGGAAGCCCAGCGTTACCTCCTCAGGTGTGACCTGCCCATGTTTAGCCTACTTAATTAACCACAGTACTCTTTCCCTTGAGAAACATTAGGCTATGAAAGGTTCTCATTAGGAATGAATGAATGGCCCTTAAGGTCACCATATTTGAAAAGAATTTCAAAGTTTTTTTTTTGAGACAGAGCCTCAAGCTGTCCCCCTGGGTAGAGTGCAGTGGCATCACAACTCACAGCAACCTCCAACTCCTGGGCTCAAGCGAGTCTCCCGCCTCAGCCTCCCAAGTAGCTGGGACCACAGGCACTCGCCGCAACACCTGGCTATTTTTTTCGGTTGCAGCCATCATTGTTGTTTGGTGGCCCAGGCTGGATTCAAACCCGCCACCTTAGATGTATGTGGCTGACGCCCTAGCCACTTGAGCCACAGGTGCCAAGCCAGAATTTCAAAGTTTTAAGGTGTCTTTCTCTGACAGTCTGAGAGGCCTACCAGGAAGCAAACTCTGTGAACACAAAGTGAAAATAATTTACATAACTTTAATAGCAAATGACTAAGTAAAACTCAGTGACCAAGTGGGCCACAGACAACATGAGGAGCCTCTTATTTCTTTTTAAAATCGTTTACTGAGGCTCAGCGCCTGTGGCTCAATAGGCTAAGGCACCAGCCATGTACACCTAAGGTGGCGGTTTCGCATCCCCAGTCCGGGCCGCCAAACAACAATGATGGCTGCAACCAAAAAATAGCCAGGAGTTGTGGCGGGCGCCTGTGGTCCCAGCTACTTGGGAGGCGGAGGCAGGAGACTCGCTTGAGCCCAGGAGTTGGAGGTTGCTGTGAGCTATGATGCCATGGCACTCTACCCAGGGGGATGGCTTGAGGCTCTGTCTCAAAAAAAAAAAAATCGTTTATTGAGATAAACAGAGGCAAAGAGAAGAGAAAAGAAAACAAGATTTTGAACAGTGCTTACTGTATCTGGAAGTGGTCTGCCATTCAGTGACTGTCCTTTTCATTAAGAACCAGAATTCCTTTCCCAAAGGCCAGTGATTGCCGGGGGCATAGTATAGGACTATGGAAGGAAAATTTAAGAAAAGCAATGAAGCAGGAAGGGAGAGACCATGGTAGAAAATTATGAAATTAAGAGCCATTAAGTTAATTCAGAAATTCCCAGTGTTCTGGCTTAGTAAGATCCTGAAATGATAAAAGTGTGTTTTAAGTCTAAAGAGATGCAATTCTCTAATGTCCACTAGAGGTCAGTGCCTCAGCTCAGTAAGCCTCCTCTGCCAATTAAAAAGAAAAAAATTAGTTTCTCCACTTTGCATCAATCAGCAAGTATTTTGTGGTAGCAATAGTCAGAGGTAAATAAACATTGAATTGTCTAGTTGCTGTTGTTGTTTTGAGACAGGGTCTCATTCTGTCAACCTGGGTAGAGTGCCATGGCATCACTGTAGCTCACAGCAACCTCAAACTCTTGGGCTTGAGCAATCAATCCTCTGGCCTCAGCCTCCCAAGTAGCTGGAACTGCAGGTGCCCATCACAATTCCTGGGTAGTATTTTTTCTATTTTTAGTAGAGATGAGGTCTCACTCTTGCGCGGTCTGGTCTTGAACTCCAGAGCTCAAGCAATCCATCCATTAGGCCTCCAAGAGTTCTGGGATTATAGGTGTGAGCCACCACACCCATCCCATTTGATTGTCTTGAAACATGGCTCCATGGGGGTGGTGCCTGTGGCTCAAAGGAGTAGGGTGCCAGCCCCATATACTGGAGGTGGTAGGTTCAAACCCGGCCCCAGCCAAAAACTGCAAAAAAAAAAAAAAGAAACATGGCTCCTGCCTACTGGTACGTGAGGGCCTAGGGAGATACAGGCTTTAGAATTGGCTCTCTTGGCTCGGCGCCTGTGGCTCAATCGGCTAAGGCGCCAGCCACGTACACCCAAGGTGGCGGGTTCGAATCCCCAGCCCGGCCCGCCAAACAACAATGATGGCTGCAACCAAAAAATAGCCGGGCGTTGTGGCGGGCGCCTGTGGTCCCAGCTACTTGGGAGGCGGAGGCAGGAGACTCGCTTGAGCCCAGGAGTTGGAGG
>CAUYQV010143979.1:0-15287 GCA_963574575.1 Galagoides demidoff
CCAGGCTTGAACCTGCCAGCCTTGGTGTATATGGCCAGGGCCCTACCCACTGAACTACGGGTGCCACCTACAGTGTATAAATTTCGAGACCAGTTTCTTTCACTCAGTATTGTGTCTCTGAGATTCATTCGAGTTGTATGACAGGAGTTTGTTACTATTTATTGATGAATAATATCCACTGTATTGATACAACAGTTTATCCTTTCACCTGTTATTTCCAGTTTGGGGCCATTATTAATAGGGATGCTATAAACATTCATGCACAGATTTTTGTGTAAACAGGTTTTCATTTCTCTAAGGTAAAAATCCAGGAATGGGTCTGCTGGGTTACAAGGTCAGTATAACTTTATAAAAAACAGCCAAACTCTTTGCCAGGGACTATAGCACTTCGCATCCTCACCAGAGGTGTATGAGACTCCCTACTGTTCTGTATCTTTGGCAGCACTTCAAAGATAGTGGCCATTATTTTAGTGTATTTAAATAGGTACAGAGTGGTAACTTATTATGGTCTTGATCAGCATTTTCCCAATGGCACATGCTCAATTTGCCATCCGTTTTCAGTGAAGTATCACGTCCTTTGCCTACTTTTTGTTGCCTTCATATTTTTTATTGGGTTGTACGTTTAAAACTTCTTTATGTGTTCTGGATATCAGTTCTTTGTTAAATATTTTGTTTGCAAATATTTTCTCTTGGTCTGTAAGCTGTCGTTTCATTTTCCTAACAGTCATTAGCAGAGGGAAAGTTTTAAAATTTGATGAAGTCTAATTTATCAAATTTTTTTCTTTTAGGGAAGCACGCTTTAGGTGCCATGTCTAACTTTTTGCCTAAATAAACTCCAGGTTCTCAATAATTTCTCCAAAAGGTATAAACTTTCAAGTCTTAGATGCAGATTTACAATCCAGTTTGAGTTAATTTTTATGTAACATATGAGGTTTAGGTCAAGATTCATGTTTTTGCATATGGATGTCTACTAGTTCCAACACCATTTGTTGAAAAGACAATCTTTTTTCTATTGAATGGCTTTTGCGCCGTTGTCAAAAATCAAATTTATATGGGTCTATTTCTGAACTCTCTAATCTATTCAACTAATCTATACATCTCTGTCAATATCACACTGTCTTGACCACTGCAGCTCTACAGTTAAATCCGTAAAATGGGTACTGCCTTTCCCACAACCTTATTCTTCTTTTTCAAAATTATTTTAGGTATTCTATGTCCTTTGCCTTTCCAAATCAATTTAAAAATCCCTTGTTGGGATTTTAAGTGGGACTTCATTAAATCGACACATGGGGCAGGGGAGAAATGATATTTTCTGAGTCCCCCACCACAAGTAGAAGGCTGGGGCCCTCGGTGTCCTTGCTCTGCTGCGTACTTCTCAGGACTGTGTTTTGTGTTCTTGGACACATGATGGAAAACAGAGAAAGGAAAGCAATGGTGACTCTACCCATGCTCTGGGGGGCCAGAGTTTCTCTGGCCAAGGAGAGGGTTCTCTTATCACAGTGTCACTTGCTGGACTGGTCACTGTCCCCATCACTGCCCTTACCCTCAGGGGAATAGGGTCTTAAAGGGGGAAAAGAGAAAACAAGAGAAAAATGAGGGTTTTTTCCCTGCTGTCTCTCTAATCACTTCTTGTTTCCTGTGGGGCTCTTTCCTGTCTGCATCCAGGGTGCACTTCTGAGTTTGGGGCTGCCTTTAGTACAAGGTTGAATAGAATGGTGAGAAGAGATGTCCTTTCCTTGCTTCTTAGGGGAAAACTTTTAGTCCTTCACCATTGAGTATGTGACACCAAAAGCACAATTTATAAAAGAAACATGTAATAAATTCGACTTCATTAAAATTAAATTTTTTTGTGCTTCATAAGGTACTATTAAGGAAATAAAAAGACAAGCCACAACCAGCAAGAACGTATTTGCAAATCATATGTCTGACAAAAATTTGCATACAGAATACATAAAGGACTCTTACAACTCAATAAAAAGAAGACAAATAATCCAATTAAAAGTGGGGAAAAGACTTGAAGAGTTATCTCATCAAAGATATAAGAATAGCCAATAAATACACACAGAGATCCCTCCAATATCCTTAGTTGCTAGGGAAATGCAGATTAAAATCACTATGAGATACTACTTCATACCCAATAGAATAATGTTAATGAAAAAGACAGTCAAGAGGAAGTCCTAATGAGGATGGGAAGAAACTAGAACCCTCATATGTTGCTGGTGGGAATGTTAATGGTGTAACCACTTAGGAAAACTGCCAATTTCTTAGTGTTAGTGCACGACCTAGCAATTCCATCCCCAGAAGGGTGGGACCTGAACAGTGCACAACAGTATTATATTAGGCAAAGAGGACAGAGATAGGAGGGTGAGGTGGCTCTATGCCCTGAGGGTGCCTTGTCACTATGCCCTGAGGGCGAGGTGGATCTACGCCCTGAGGACGTCTTGTCACTACTAGTGACACCACGGCACTCTACCAAGGGTGATAAGAGACTCTGTCTATAAAAAAAAGAAAGAGAGAAATACACTTGCTGAACTAAAGAACTTTTTAGAGGTTCTCAGCAACAGAAAGAACAAAGCAGAGAAAAGAATCACTGAGAACAACAGCTATTGGAAAATACTCATCAGAGAGGAAAAAACACCTGAAAAGGAATGAACAAGATATGGAAAATCACCTTAAAAGACCTCAGATCTAAGGATTACTGGTGTGACAGCTGAGCAAGAGCAAGATGCAGGAAGCTTTCTCAGAGAAATAATGCCAGAGAACTGTCCAGAACCTGAGAAAGACAATTATCCAGGTCCAGGAAGATCTTCGAACACCAGATTCAATCCAAGTAAGACTACTGTAAGACATGTAACAATTGAATTCTGAAAGGTAAAGGACAATGAGAAAAGCCTAAAATCGACAAAGAAATACCAGAGTTAAAGCTACACTGACCTGCAAGGCCTGAGAATTACAGAGAATTTCACCTGACTGCTGCAAAACACACTTTGATTCGCACATGGAACATTTTCCAGAATAGACCAGAAAACAAGCCATACACATCTGTATGAATTCAAAAAAGCAGCAAGTGTCTTTTCTGACCATAATAGAATAAAACTAGAAATCAGTAACAAGAGGAACCACAGAAAATACAAAAGCACACCAAAATTAAACAACATGCTCCTGAACTAGCAATGGGTCAATAAAGAAATTAAAAAGGGGCGGTGCCTGTGGCTCAAAGGAGTAGGGCACTAGCCCTATATACTGAAGGTGGTGGGTTCAATTAAAACAAATAAAAATGGATATACAACATATCAAAACATATGGAACATAGGAAAAGCAGTACTAAGAAGGAAGTTGATAGCAATAAAATAGCTATACCAAAAAAGGAGAAAGACTCTAAAAATAAACAACTTAATGATGTACCTCAAGGAACTAGATAAGCCAGATTGAACCCCAAGAGAGAAGTAAATCAGAGCAGAAATAAAGTTGAAACTTAAAAAAAAAATGAAATGAAAAGTCGTTAGAAAACACAAAAACTAACCAATCTCTAGACTAAGAAAAAAAAGAGGGAAGATTTAAATGAATAAAAGAAAAACAATAAGGAGATGTAACAACTGAAACCTCATAAATACAAAAAATCACCAGAGACTATTAGAACTACTGTAAACCAACAAACTGGAAAATGTAGAAGAAATGGATACATTTACTGGACACATACAACTAAGCAAGACTGAGCCATGAAGAAACAGAATCTCAACAAACCAGTAATGAGACTGAAGCCATAATAAAAAGTCAACCATTAAAGGAAATCCCAGGACCTGATGGATTAATCACTGAATTCTCCCACATATTTAAAAAACACTGATGTTACTCAAAGTCTTAAAAAAAAAAAGAAAAGAAAAGAAAAGAAAATTAAAGAGAAGGGAATGCTTCTAAACTAATTCTGCAAAGCCAGCATTAGCCTGATACTAAAACCCGTCAAGGACACAATAAAAAAAAGAAACTATAGACCAGTATCTTTGATGAACACAGATGTAAACATCCTCAACCAAATACTAGCAAACCAAGCAAAGAAAACTGAAAAGGAATTTTAAAATTTCTTAAAACAAATTAAAATGATAAACAGCATATCCAAACATACGGAATACAGCAAAAGCAGTACTAAGAAGAAGTTTATAGCAATAAAATAGCTATATCAAAAAAGTTAAAATGATCAATAAGCATGATTCATCCCAGGGGTGCAAGGATGGCTTAGCATATGTACATCAATAAACACTAACAGAATCAAGAACAAAAATCATATGGTTATTTCAACAGAAAAAAAATCATTTGATAAAAATCATCATCAAAATGGGTAAAGAAGGAACACACCTGTGGCTGACGTTGTACTGAACAAAGAAAAACTGAAGGCCTCCTCTAAGGATTGGAATAAAGGATGCCTATTTTTGCCACTATTATCCAACATACTACTGGAAGTCTTGACCAGAGCAATTAAGGAAGAGAAAGAAATAAAGAACACCCAAATAAGGAGTCAAAAATATCTTTCTTCACAAACAATCTGGTCTTATACCTGATAAAACCTAAAGACTTCACCAAAAAACTGTCAGAACTGATCGGCGAATTCAGTAAAATTGCAGATACAAAATCAACACTCGAAAATCAGTATCATTTATATATGCCAATAGGAAACCACCCAAATACGAAATCAAGAAAGCAAGCCCAAAAGATGCAAAAATATACAATACCTAGGAATCCATCTAACCAAAGGAGTGAGCGATCTATACAGGGAAAGCTCTGATGGAAGAAATTAGATAAAACACACACATGCTCATAGATTAAAATGTCCACAGTACCCAAAACAATTTATAGGTTCAATGCAATTCCTATTAATATACAAATGACATTCTTCACAGAAACAGAAAAAGAATCCTAAAACTTATGTGGAATCACAAAAGACCCTAAACAGCCAAAGCAATCCTGAACAAAAAGAACAAAGCTGGAGGCAGCTTATTACCTAACTTCAAAAAACTTACTGCAAAGCTACAATAACCAAAACAGCATAGTAAAACAGTGAATCTCCCTACACAGTGGTCCTATAAGATCATAATAGAGCATAAAAATTGCTATCACCTTGTGATGCTATAGTACAAGTACTTAATTTTTGAAGTAAATTTAGTGTAGTCTAAACACACAGTGTTTATAACGCCTACAGTGATGTCCTTGACCTTCACATTCACTCACTGACTCAGGCAGAGCAGCTTCAAGTCCTGCAGGCTCCACTCACGGTAAGTGCCCTGCATAGGTGCACCGTTTTTTTATCTTTTATATCTTATTTTTACTGTACATTTTTTTTTTAATTTTATTGAATGGTAACTATGTACATTAATGCACTTCTGGGGTACAGTGTGGGGTTTTCACATGCAATCCGAAATAACTATACATTTTTTATGTTTAGATATACAAGTACTTACCATTGTGTCACAAATCCAAGATGCTGTACAGGCTGATGTTGACCATTGCTATTTTTTTCTCAACTGCTAAGTCCCACTCTACTCACCCAGCTCTCTCAGGGTACCAGTCTGAGAAGGTCCTGCTGAGGGCTTTTAATTAGGTTCTTAGAACTGCATTAAGAGTTGCAGATACATTATCCCACTTAGGCTTACAAGATCCCTAAAACAGAGGTATTATATAGACAAGGAAACTGGAGCTTCAAGAAATAAAGTAGACAGTTCAAGGTGGCACCCAGTAAGTAGAACTACAAGCTGAATCCACAACTTAGGTTAAAATTTATGCCACTCATCAATTATACACATATATACAGTATGTCAAAGACGACAGTATGGAAGAAGAGCCAAGAAAAGAAGGATTTGCAAAAAGTTTTCAAATCAAGGTGAACATGTACACATAATCCACTCCTGTTCCCAATGTGCCTCTTTTCAATATACTTTTCAATGTAATCTTTTTCAGGCATTAAATTTGGTCTGTCACTAGCATTTACTAGCAACAATTCAACATTTCATAACATGTCTGGCTACCTGCCAGGCCGTGTTTGGCAACATTACACGATTCCTTCACTATTTATTCTCATTCAGATAAGATCAACCAAGAGCTAACCATAAAAGTGAAGGCAAAACACGGGGATTAAAAGTGCACAGTCACTGAGATCTGGGTCCAAATTCCTCTTGAGTCATTTACCATTATATTGACAACTATACTTCAGACAAATCATTTAAAAACACTATGTCCAAGTTTCCCTATTCGTAAACGTTCACACAACTCCTACTTTGTTCAACTGTTTAAATATGACATGTATAATGCTGATACATAATAAACACTCAATAAATGGTCTTATAATTACTTTTTAAGTATCTAAGACTAACTAGTCTGGACTTGGCAAAAATTTGTCTTAAACCTCCTCTCGTAAGATCACACATTATAAAAGTTATTCAGTGACTCTTATTCCTATTTAACAGGAATAATGTCATTCTTCTCTCTAGTTTCCTTCAGCAAATGTGTCCTTGGAGACCCTAAAAGGTTGTAAAAGTTCTTGGCAGACAGAGGATGATCTGGACACTGCCAGCTCTAACACCAGTTAAGCCCAAGTTCTAGAACACAAGCAAGGCCTTTCTGGAATCAAAAAAGGTTGTGAACAGGCTGCCTTCTAGGGGCCATCCCACACTGCCATCCTTCCACCTGGGGGAACCAGCTGGAAGTACAAGGTGACCAGCTCTGTCCAGCAGACTGTGGGAATAATATATCAGATATCTGATATAATCTTATTGATATCTGATATATCTGATTTCTTATTGAATATTTCATCATGAATCCACTTTGAAGTCAGTTTCTCTCCAGAAACAAATAGGTACTTGAAGTTCACTCCCTTAATAGAGGGCTTCTCCGTATCCTAGGTGCCAGGAAATTTGCAAAGCACTTCACAAACCATCACGATCACCCTTGTTATATTCCTGATTTCATAGATAAGAATCCTGAGGTATAGAGAAGTCAGGGCCAAAAACTTACACACAACCAGCAAATGGCAGAGACAGATTTGGACTTTGCCACGATTAAGTATTGAGAAATTCACCTCGGGAGAATCTGAAAAGGAACATGGGAAGAAAAGGTAACGGTACAGATTCAGAGGCTCCAAAAGAACGGACCGGAGAGAATGGCGAAGCAGTAACATCTGAGATTACAGCTAGGAATGTCCCAGAAGGGAAGGATGCTGTGACTGCTCAGATGAAAAAGATAGCAATGTGCACTGACCATGTAGATGAATAAAGACAAATCAACACCCTAACAGACAGTTAAAACATGTCCAGGTCTGACGACTAAAGGAATAAAAATAAAATGTACAGGCTCGGCACCTGTGGCTCAAGTGGCTAAGGCGCCAGCCACATACACCTAAGGTGGTGGGTTTGATTCCAGCCCGGGCCCGCCAAACAATGCCAGCTGCAACCAAAAAACAGCTGGGCGTTGTGGCGGGCACCTGTGGTCCCAGCTACTGGGGAAGCTGAGGCAGGAGACTCGCTTGAGCCCAGGAGTTGGAGGTTGCTGTGAGCTGTGATGCCACAGCACTCTACCCAGGGGGACAGCTTGAGGCTCTGTCTCAAAAAATAAATAAATACATATAAATAAATATGTATAAATAAATAAATAAATAAATAAATGTACAGCTTCCAGACAAAGAGAGAAAAAACATGAATGCTAAAACTTTCAGTTGAAACTGTATCAAGAAAAGCAGGAAAGGAAGAAAAAGACAGTAAACAGAAACAAGATTAGGTCAAACACTCTGAAACTGTCCTTTTTGTAGGTCGAAAATGGTTGAATATCAATTTCATATGATTCACCCTAAAAGAAATTCCAATCTATCAACAGTCACAATAAGTATAGACACACCAAACTCACCTACTAAAAAACAAAGATTAGAATGAATTAAAAATATAAAATCTAGCTAGCTAGTAGAGATAGAACACTTAGAACAAAATCATATACAACCAAAAAAAATTCATGGCTGAAAATACAGAAATAGAAAAGCAATAACAGATATGTCAGTAAAATGTTAACAAAGCTGAAGGGGATGGAGCAATATCAAAATGGGGGGAAGGAAAATCAATAAAGATACAGTGAGTACTGCATTTAAAAAATTAACAAGGCACTACAAATTGTTGTTTAAATTCACTAAATGATACAGCCTTGAAAAGTAAAGTAACAAAATGAGCAAGAGAAATTGTCAAATCTACATAGTGACAGATTTTAAAAAATACATACAACTTAAAGAAAAATCTAAAGATCATACATACTAAAACAGGAAACAGAAGTAACAGGTAACCAACAATGCTGTTTCCCAGTACAGAAGAAACATTCAAAAAAAAAACTTATCTCTTTCTAGATCACAAAAACTCAAGTTTCAACACATTTCAAATAGATCATGTTCACATACAGATCATTCTCTGCCCACAATGAAAACAAGCTAAAAATCAATAACAAAAAATGAGAAAATCAAAAGATAAAAAGAAATGCATATAAACTTTAAAATGTACTTCTAAGCCATTTAGAATTAAATGGGAATTATAAACTATTTATAGATAAGGATGAAAACACTACACATAAAACTAAGCATATAAGCTAAAAATGATTCACAGATATAAATTTGAAATCTTTAATGGATTACAAAACAAAAAAAGTTTTTGTTTTGTTTTGTTTTTGAGACAGAGTCTCAAGCTGTCTGTCGCCCTTGGTCAAACGATCCTCTTGCATCAGTTTCTTTCTTTCTTTTTTTTTCTATTTTTAGTAGAAATGGCGCCTTGCTTTTTTTTTGCTCAAGCTGGTCTTGAGTTCAAGCTCTCTACTACCTCAGCCTTCCAACAGGCATGAGCCACCACGCCCAGCCAAAATAAAAATATTCGAAAGAAGAAATAACAGATTAGACACAACTAAAGAAGAAAATAACAGATTAAACACAAAGTAGAAGATAATTATATATAAAACAAATTAAAATGACAAGTGGATAAACGAAAGGAAACACTACTTTTAAAAAATTGCAAATCATTAGCAAGACTGTTGAAAGAAAAGAGAGGACAAAGTAACAAAACAACAGAAATGGCAACAGAGACATAATTACAGATCTAGTAAAAAGGTTATACAATAGAAAGCTACTAAGATAATGCTATAAAGAATAAAGACCCCGGTCTTCCAGGTCACTGTAAACTACCCAGACTCTAACTGTTATTTGTTAGCTAAAGCTTCTGATCTCTAACCCATTCCACTGTGTTCTCTGGGATTCACGGTTGTCATCAGTAAAATCTCCTATAGTCACAATTCCTTGTCTGCACAATCTCTTCATTTTCTAGCACTAATTAAAATATCACCAAGAATACATGTTCCTGAAGGAGTCTTTCAAGAGAAGCCTGGCTTTTCCTCCAACCCCGTGCACCCGAGACGGCAGACAGGGATTCTGTCTTCCTGTTCCTCATCACTGATTCCAGGCCACAGCTTCTCCCTCCTCCTTAAGACACCACAGGTCCCCTGAGAAACATACCATCTCAGAAGTTTCCCCCCTTCTTTGTTACAGTCATCTTTACCTTCCCTATCAATTTTATCATTCCTCTTACCACCATCTTGGTCATTTAATATCCATGTAGTCAATTTACCACTATCCTGGCTTCTCAGATCTTTGCTCCGCTCTCCTCTCCTCTCCACCAATGAACTGTCTTCCACCCATATACTTTCCTGCTGTAATTCTACATCTCTTATTTTACCCACTTACTATTACTGGTTGACAACATCTAGATGACGTCATTTCATTATAGATAATCTGTATTTTAAGCATCCCAAACTTCGGTCACCATCACTCTCTACAGACACCCAACCCTGGCTGGTTCTAACTCACTTTCTCCAGTAATCCCAGATTTTTAGCTTCACTGGGACTTCTAATCCCTACACTTCATCTTTTCACTCTCTGTTACCTTCTATTCTCTTTATTTTTTTTTTTTTATCTATCTCTTTCTTACAATCACCACCTTGTATTTCCCTATTTCTCTATTACACTCACCTAGTAAAATGCCGGTCCTAACTAAATCCAACTTTCCACTGGTTTTGCATCTTGATTTGAGCTTCTGAATAAGGGTGAAAAGTATATACGTGTGACCATGCTGAGAAATCTCATTTTAAATTTACAACCACAAACCACACAGCTCTCAGAACTATGCAGTATGACTACTGCATTTCCTAATTAACTCTTTCAAACTATTTCACTTCTCCACAGACTTCTCATACTTATCCACCATCCTCACTCTGTTTCTAATTTCACTGAAAAAATAAAAGCTGTTAGATGAGGATTTCCATACTCTGATCCATACATTCACCACCCGGTATGCACCTGTGATCCTAGGAATCATGCTTCTTCCTGCTACACAATGCCTCCATCATCCCTGTTCTTGCATAGTTAAGCCAGTTACATCCCTTCTCACTCACTCAAGTTTAAGACTCTTGCTATAAGACTTATCTCTCAAATTTTCCTCTGTCATTGGATCATTCCCATCAACAGACATAGTGTTCTGTATGGTGCCTTGAAAAGAACAAGGAAAACGTCTCCTTTGCATAAAGTCAACTGCAAATAACAAATTCTGATTCTTCTATTCTAGTCCTTATAACTATTCTTTTTTTTAGGATATAGAAGTATAGACTTTATTTTATCTTAGGAACAGAAGGAGTACGGGAGGGGGTAAGAGAGGGAATAGGAAAGAGAGAGAGGAGAGAGCAGGGAGATGGCCCAGCACCTCAAAGAAAGTATTTCTTTTTTGGCCTCCTGATACTGGCTAAGACTTCAGTATGATCCAGAATAAAAGTGAAGTTAATGGGCATCTGTGTCATGCTCCAGATCTCAAAGGGAAAGCTTTCGAAATTATTATTAAATATGGATATTTGCTGTGAGGGTTTTTAAAATCAGATCAAGGAAGTTTCCTTCCATTCCTAGTTTGCTAACATGTTTCATGTTTTACTGTAACAGTGACATTTTATCTAATTCTTTTTCTGTATCTCATGAAATGATCACATAATTTATCTCCTTTTTTCCTACTAATGTGAATTTTTTTTTTTTTTTTTTTTTGAGACAGAGTTTCACTTTGTTGCACTGGGTAGAGTGCTATGGTGTCATACCTCACAGCAACCGCAAACTCAAGTGATTCACTTGGCTCAGCCACCTAAGTAGCTGGGACTACAGGCATCCACAATCAAACACCTGGCCATTTTTTAGAGACGGGTCTTGCTCTTGCTCAGGCTGGTCTTGAACTCAGGAGTTCAAGCAATTCACCTGCTTTGGCCTCCCAGAATGCTAGGATTACAGGCATGAACCACTGTGCCTGGCCTTTAATGTGTTGAATTTAAATGACTTTTAAATACTAAACCAACCTCACATGCCTGGAACAAACCAATTTAGTTTTAATATATTATTAATTGCTGGATTCAGCTAACATTTCACTTATAAACCTACGTTTATCAAAAATTGGTCTATAATATTCCTTTTTTGTAACATCCTTGTCAGATTTTCATATCAAGATCAAACTGATTTCATAAAAAAAGTTTGACGCACTGCTTCCTTCTTTAGTATCTAGAACAGTTTGTGTATATTTGGTATTATTTCTTCCCTAAAAGCTTGATGTGATTCATGGGCAAGGCCACCGGTACCTGGAAGTTTGTGTTTGTTTGTATGTGGCTGTGCGTCAAGGTTTTAAATCATTAATTCTACTTATTCAATAGTTATAGTACTGTTACATTTTCACTCTTCTCTGGTATCAATTTCACTAAGGTATTATCTTCCTACTACATTTTTAAATTAATGAAGATGCCATTTATAATATTCACTTATTTTTATTTTATTGTGGTAAGAACACTTTACCACTCATACCCGAGTGGCCCTCTCGTCAGGCTTTCCATGCACAATGCGGTGCTGTCACCTTTGGGCACAGTGGCACGGAGCAGAGCCAGATCTTGCGGAATGAAACTTTAGGCCAGTGATGCACAACTCCCCATTTGCCTTCTGCCCCCAGACCCTGGCATTCTCCCCCCCACCTCTGTGAGTCTGACTGTTTTAGATACCTCATATTATCTTCTGAATGGCTGCAGGATGTGTAAGGGTGCCCCCTTTTTCATTTCAGCTATTTCCTACTTAGGAAGACATCTTTCAGTTTTGCTAACTCTTTCCAAACTCTTTCCAAAGAACTTTAGGCTTTGTTGAGCTTCTATATTCTTATGTTTGAATTCCATTCCATTAATTTCCTCTCTTTGCAATACGTTACCTTTTTTATTCCTTATATGGAATTGTGACTCTTTCATTATCAGTTTTTAACATTGAACCAACTTCTGGCTTTGCTCGTGCTCTACTGTGTCAATATTGGCTCCTAAGCTTCCGATCATTATTTAAGTTTCCACTCTTCTATTTGTTCTCTCCATTTTGCTGTTCTTTTTCCAATTTCTTAAGATGCTTAGTTCACTGATTTTCTATCTTCTTTTTTTTATGAAGTTATATGCATTTGAAGCTATATATTTTCATTAAGCATGAAATTAGCTATATCCCACAAATTTTGATAGGTACTATTTGCATTGTCAACAATGATAAAGTATGTTCTTCCTTGATGTAATTAATGTAGAAGTTACAAAGAAAACAGACAAATGAGATATCGAAAGTACCTGTCCAATCATGATGTGTACTATGGACTGGGTTTCACACCTTTACTCCCATAAACACACACTTTATTTGACTTTAAGGTTACTGATACAAATGCCTTTAGGTCTAACTACCAATCCACAAGAAAGAGAGGGAATCAAGAAACGCATTCAAAAGATACCACAGTGATGGAGTCAGCAAAACGGAGGCCACGGAAAGATACAAGACACTCTACCTGGATTCTTCAAATAATGAACTATGAGGCCAAAAGATGGAGAAAGAACCCGCAGACTACAAGAGGCTTAAGAGACACATCACTAGCTACAATGTAGAGACCTTATTTGGCTCTTGATACCTACACAATAAAAAAAGAAATACATGACATAACGAGGGAAGTTTGAATACTAACTGGATCACTATTTATACCTTTTAGATGTAAAAATTGTATCAATTTTCTCTTTTCTTTTTTATAAGTTCTCATCTTCCAGAGACACATATTGAAGTATTTACAATTGTTACATCTTTGCCTGGGGCTGGAGAATCTGCTTCTAATCTTACTTATCTGTTGTTCACAAAAGGCTACAAGCCTCCTATGTTTCTCCACAGCCCTGTTTCCCTGTGTCAGCCCGCTTACCCCACAGCAAATGATCCCAGTCAGGGTAAAAGACCAAAATGGAAGCTATGGTACATTTTATAACCTAATCTTGAAAGTGACACTCTATTATTTGTACTCTATTGAATTGCTCAAACCAACCAACCTTCATACAACTTGGACAGAGACCATACAGAGAAGTGTGTAGCCGGAGGCAGAGACTGGAGGGGAACCTCTAAGAGGGTGTAGTAAGGACATAAAGCAAAATCGTTAGCAACTGTTGAAACTAGGTGGTGAATATAGGAGGATTAATTATATTTTCATCTCTATTTTTATATACATTTCACATTTTCCACAAGAAGTCTTTTAAAATTTTTCCTTCCTCAAGAAAAGTGTATCAGTACAGAGATAGAGTAAAAAGGTATAAAAAGGCTACTCAGAGGTAGGAGTGACTCCGTGCTCTCCCACAGAGAGACCAGATGGCTGGCCAGGAAGATGGCCCATCAGCAGCCTGCACTAAGGTGGGCTGTGCCAGGGCTGTGGAGTCCTTGTTTAGCCTGAAACCTGGAACACAAGCATTTGTATCACACACCATTTAAACACTGTTCTTATTATCAGGAAAACTACTCCATGTCCAAAAGCTTGCGACTTAACAATGCTCTTAAAAGCTACTCATTAATAAAAGTACCTTCAATAAGCATATAAAAGATACAAAGACATAAATGCTTATTAAGACCTGTTGAGAGTGGTGATGTACTCAGGGGAGTTATTAAAATTACAAAACCAACTCTAGCAGAAACAGTTATAGTCAAGCCTCTTAAAGTGACTGTAAGGTTCTTATAATACAGACATTATTTTAACTGCTGGCTCTGCAGGGTTCTTTGACAATGCTAAAATTGCTAAGGAAAATAAATGGTTTGTGAAAAGCTAAGATTACAATTAAGCTCTCTTGACTGATGTCCTCTTAACCAATATGCTGGATAAAGAGATACTCTCCATCACCTCTGTTTAATTTTTACATGCACAGTATTCCTTGTCATGACTTATTCACAGCTATGCTGAATAGTAAACTATGATTATATGATTTCTTAACAACTTTTTACAGATTTTCCCTGGAAATAAATCCTGTTTGTTTAAAATCACTATGGTTTTCTATGTATTAACTACTGATCCAATCCCTAACTTCCCAGAATTTGTCTCAATCTCCCCTAAAGGCATCAGGCACGACTTCAATGACCTCTTCAAGTCTCGCCTGACATTTCCCGACTAGCACCTGTCATGTCCAGCTGCCTCTCCGCCTGTACGGGGTCTTAGGCAGGGACACCTTCACGGTCCTCTGGCGATTCTCACCACCTCTCACACACGCTGGATCACCTTCGACATCCTTCCTGTCCTTGGTTTATTTAAATCCTCACTGGGCAGAACACAAGCTCTGTAAATTCCACAGAATGGATGTTTGGCAGTTCAATGTTTTGATATCTTGTGTGTCCAAAAATGTCCTTATTAAAAACGGGCAATTGATTGTGAGTTTGCGTGATGGAAATGTTCTACGCCCTGATTTGGAGGACGATTACACAGATACACACTCACATGCAGGCGCAGTAAGCCAAGGAATAATGTATTCATGTTTCAAGTCACATACAGCTTGAATCTGTGAAAAGCTGAATAGGCAAATATTTTGGTAATAAGTCTAAAATCCTCTACTAATCCATTAAAATAAACAATTATGTCTCAATAACTGAAATACACAGTTCTAATGTAGTAGGCTGAGGTATTATTTTTATCGGCATGCACTTTTTTCCTAAGCTGGATGAGTCATTTTAACACCAATCGGCACCAATTTGCAACTTACTAGGAATTCAGGACATACTTTTCATTCAAACGCTATCAAGACCATACTAGGTACTTACCCTTCTAACCTAACATCTGGCAGAGATCTGTTGAGAGCAATCATCTCACTCGCCATTAAATTGAACTGATTGATTTTAAACATCTCTTTCATCTTTTCTTGATCCTCTTTAGGGATGACGACTGGCTTCCCCATTTCTC
>CAUYQV010143982.1:0-31103 GCA_963574575.1 Galagoides demidoff
CCCTCTGTCACTGTGGTTCTCAGACCTCCATGGAAGGCCTGTTCATTAGCAGCTCTGCTGCCTCCTAATCCGCCAGGCATTGATGACCCAAATGGGGTCTCTACACCCATCTAATAACTGGGCTGTTCTCTGACTAAGATATGGGGAAGAGGCCTCGTGTCCCTTGACCCTTCAGACCAGGGCTCTAAGGCCAGAGACCATGTCTCCCTCACAACATTGAGCCCCTGCTATACGATGCCACTCCTGAGACTTACTGAGGGCTCAATTTTTATTATTATTAGTTTTGAAAATAAATTTATTTCAGGTTAACGTGAGAGTACAAACAACCAAGTCAAAATATTTGACTGTTAGGTATAGTCCCTCTTGTGGTTATGTGCACACAAAAGGTACGCCAAACACCCCACTCTGTGCCAATTCAGTGAGAGTGCTCATAATTCTTAAAAATTGTTGCTCAATTAGTTTTGGTGAATGAATGTAAACATGAGCAAATAAATTCACCAGTACTTGTTTCCTTACAGGCCCCATTTTTGGTGCAGCCCAGACGCCCATTACATCCCGGGCTCTGTAAGCAGCAGGTCCCCTCTGCTCCTGGCTTACTGCTCAACTGATTACTCATTTTCCCTGATTGTCTGTTCACTTAGAAGATGCTTCGGTTCCATTTTAGTCTTTGTTTCCAAGTTATTCCAGCACACTTGAGTTTGCTTATTCTAATGCTCTGCACAGTTTAGTTTCAGGCACTACACACAGGCTACTATTTCTGAGGGTCTGAAGCTGTCACAGGGCTGAGTGTGAGTATGTCACAGCTCATCTGACACTGACAAAAACATTTTCCCATTTCAAATGTCCTTATTGTGCAGGGATGTAACTGAACAGAAGTGGCTGATGGTTAACTGTTCTGTCTCCCTCAGTTCCAGCATCCCAGCCTGTCCTCACCCTCTGGACTCCCCGGACCAAGGCTGTGGTGGGAGACAGAGTACAGCTTCACTGTGAGGCCCAGAGAGGCTCTCCCCCAATCACGTACTGGTTTTATCATGACGATGCCACCCTGGAGAGCAGCTCAGCCCCCTATGGAGGAGAGGCATCCATCAACCTCTATCTGACTGAAGAACATTCTGGAAACTACTTCTGTGAGGCTGACAATAGCCTGGGGGCCCAGCGCAGTGAGGTGGTGACACTCAAAGTCACAGGTGAGTTGTCCCTGCCCACCAGCAGCACCACTGCTGCCCTGCCTTCTCTCCCAGCCACCAGGGTGCTGCTGTTCTCCTGGGGCCCTTTCCACTGTCCCATCCCAGCACACTGGCTGCCGGCAGCCTCCCTGTGAAGGTGCAGAGTCTGCCCTGTGGTGCTATCTCTGAAGCCTGGGTTCTGCCAGCAGCACAAGATGAACAGTTGTCTTGAAAGTGACCAAACCTGCTCGCTAAAAATGCAAAGACGACATTTAGAACATAGACTCTATTCTGACCTGAAATTACGATACAAAGAGAAACCAAAGAATTTTGAGTATGGGTTTCTCTGCCTCCCAAAAGATTAAGTTTCTTCTTATTCGCTCTTGAGCTTCTTTCATTACCAGAGATATAAATGTTCCTTACATTTCCACATTAAAAATCCTGTAGTATAACAAGCTGTGGGCACAGCCCTGTGTTCAGCAGACCAGGACAGGGAAGGGAGAGCAAGATGACACAGACTGGAAAGGGCTACCCATCAACCAACTCCTCCGTTCTCTTACCCATCCTTTGACATCTTGCCATTTAGTGTTATAACCCAAGGAAAGCCCCTTCCTGTGTGCTCAAATCTGTATGGTGAGGTGCCCCTACAAACCCCCAATTTAGAGAGGGCGGGAGGATAACCAAGTATGCTCACGACCATTAGGATGAATGTTGTAGACTTGCTTGAAGATAAAAAGCCACCTGACTTTGTCCAAGCATCTTTCCCTGTATCGACCTCAATTTCCTTTCCCTCATTGTGGAAAAATCAGACTAGATGAAAATTATAGTCATGCCCTTCCCTAGAATCCTATGATGGATGGACAGACAATGCAGAGTACGCAGACCAGAGGCTCCCGGGAGATGTGCCCGAGGTAAAGCTGGTGCTCCCTACTCCTGGGATACACCTCAGAGAAACGGGAGAGTATGCAATTTTATGCAAACATCCTCTTACTCGTGTAAAGCAAAATATAGATCAGCACCGTAAGCTCCTCCTGGCTGGGCCCCTGGGTATTGTAATAATAGAGACAGGGCAGTGCCTGTGGCTCAAGGGAGTAGGGCGCCGGCCCCATATGCCAGAGGTGGCGGGCTCAAACCCAGCCCCGGCCAAAAAAAAAAAAGGAATAGAGACAAAGCCAGACCAGCTGGTTGATGTGGCGATGCTAACCCATGATCCAGAATCTCATCAAGGTGGCCAATACAGCCATCTCTCTGGCATCCAGGAGGGGACAACTTCAGATTTTCCCTTTCAACCAGCTCACTCTTCTTACCCCTCGGGGCAGCACCAGCCTCAGCCAGTTTCCTGCTGAGATTGGCAGGGACTGTTGCTGCACAATTTGTACTCTCATCCTCAGACGCACCCCCCGGGCATGTGCCACGGTCAGGTGCTACGCCTCCCACTTCACAGCACAGTGAAGCAGCACATCATGACTTCAGGGCTCCCTGCTCACCCCACCCCTGTTTCTACAATCCCTGTGCACAAATACGTGTTTTCTGCTGCTGCTGTCACAGCAACAGGTCTCCTTATCTTCAGCCTGGATAGGTTGTGTCATAGGACCAGGCACAGATCATAGAGAGGCCATGAAACAGAACTGCCACGAAAAAGAATATTTTTCATTATCAGCAGCAGTCACTGGACCCTCACCATGTGCCAGGCTCTGTGTCAGTGCCTGACAAGCGACATCACTGAGAGAAATCTGTGAGGATGAAAATCAAAATCTCTCCTCCCCAGGTGGCAGGAGAGAACACCGAGGCTCAGAGAGGTGGGATCAGCAGCTCCCCTGGCTGGCGGGGCCAAAGCCAGGCCCTGTCCAACTCTTTACTGTACTCTACATTATGACCTTTCTCCAGCCATCGTGGTCACATTTCAATACACTTTTTTAGTTTTTAATAATTCATTATTCTGATAGAATATGTAAATCTTTCATGATAAAAATTCCAACGATACGAAAGGGCCAGCATGGCAAAGTGAAGGCCTGTTCCCACAGACTTTCACATCCACAGAGTTCTTGGCCCAGACATAACCATGGTTAACCACCCACCCTGTGGGCATCCTAGAAATATTCTATAAAGATAAAAGCATAGAATTCTTTTTATAAAAACAAAATCGTATCGCACATAGCAACTTGCATTTTTTTTACTTAAAAATACACATTGACCTATTTAAGAACGACATTTTGGGTATCTATCATTTTTCATTGCCCAGCATGCTGGGTTGTCTCTAGTTTCTTGTCAGGGTCCCTTCATGGACGCCACTTATCAGGGCCCAGGACTGGTTGGTCTCCGGCCCCAGCCTACCTAGCTGTGTTCCAGATGCAGGCCGCTAAGCTGTTATCTTGCTCAAGAACATCGCTCTTAGGTATCTGAGGACTATATACCTTAGCAGAAGGGAGAGAGAGAGAGAGATAGTCTTCCAGGGTGAAGTAGTCTTGGAATAGATCTTAGACTTCAGCAGAGAGATCCCACGCCGGTGTTCTGCAAGCAGGAGAGGAGACAGACTGAGACTAAACAGGTCCGTGATAGAATGTGCAGCCTCCTGGCTGCCTTCTCCTCCAGCCTAATATAAGGCTGATCTCCTGCTTCTCAACACCACAGGTGTAGAGACCACCCATTCACTAATGCTCCCCTCTTGCACGCTCTCATGCTTGTTAGGAGAACTAAATCCCTCCCCATGCCCTTTTCGCCAAGGTGTTCCATTATTGAGCTATTCAGGTGTTTTTTATAACTTTCACTCCTAACCATAGGCTATATGGGCTGCTACAGTTTTTAGTTATTACAGAAATGCTACAGTAGAAATTCTTGTGCAGATAACTTGGCATAGTACATATCATTATCCATAAAGGAGATGGTCCTAGAAGTAGATTTGCTGGTCAAAGTTTACGTGCACTTCAGATGTGGTAGATACTGCCAAATTGCTATTCAGGGAAGTGCCTTGAGTTTGTATTCCCAGCCAGGGCACACGAAGGTGCCTGTTTATCCAGAAGCTCATCAGTCCATTTAAGCGTTGCCAGTTTAATGAATGAAGAAAATAACAGTACTTTATGGCCATTTTTATTTGTACATATTTAATTAGTACTGAAAATGAGGATCTTTTTATCTATTTGTTGGCTATTTCAACTTTTCAGTGATTTGTATGCTTTTTACAATTTTCTTTTGGATTTTGTTGACACGGAAAGTTATTTATACATCAAAGTAATTAGCTTTGTCTATCATATGTGTTTCAGTCTGTTTTCTACAACTGAGATCTGACTTTGTGTGATTTGTTTATCCCACTTTTTATTTCTTACCCGTATGTGAGAAGCAGAAACTGCTATTGGCTTTTTGTCCCCCTCAGTTCCAGCGTCTCGCCCCATCCTCACCATCAGGGCGCCCCAGGCCCAGGCTGTGGTGGGGGACACAGTGGAGCTTCACTGTGAGGCCCTGAAAGGCTCTCCCCCTGTCCTGTACCACTTTTATCATGAGGATTTTACCCTGGGGAATAGTTCAGCCCCCTCTGGAGGAGGAGCATCCATCAACCTCTCTCTGACTGAAGAACATTCTGGAAACTACTCCTGTGAGGCCAACAATGGCCTGGGAGCTCAGCGCAGTGAGGTGGTGACACTCATCTTCACAGGTAAGTTTCTTATGCTCAGGCCATAGATACGGACACATTATGTCCTGGAGGGACACTCTGACAATCCTCAGATGCTTGTTCAAGACAAGTCCCCAGAGCTGTAGTCCTCTGAATTGTTATTTTCTGACGTGTCTCTGAAGAATCAGTTTAGGGGCTGGTGCAGGGAGTGCAGGTAACAAGCATTGCTGAACTCTCGGAATTCATAGCCCATCAGCTGGCTGCCTCTTCACTCCCTGGCCACCTCTCTCCAGGCCTCCACCCTGGCTGCAGGTGCAGACATTAGCTTCCTAGCAGCACCTGCTGAGCTGCAGGGATCCTGGTCACCCAGGTTCACCCTCTGTCCCAAGCCCAGGCACCAGCTTCAGGATCAGAGCAGCTCAAGACCACAAGCCCCTTCATCTGGTTCATGCACGGGGTCTCTCCTCAGGGCTTCCTGAAAACAGAAAGGGTCTTGTTGCCACGGGAGTCACTGGGGGGCTGTTCAGCATGATGGGCCTTGCTGCCGGAGCGCTGCTGCTCTACTGCTGGCTCTCAAGGAAAGCAGGTGGGTGGCCCCTGGGCACACCTGTGCCCCATCATGCCCCGCCAGTCCATTTCTCCACCCTTAGGCTATCATGAGCCCCTCCTCTCCCATCCCTCAGTCCCTCCCCTTAACCTCTGGGTCCCCCAGAGTCCCTTTTACCACATGCAAAGCTCTCAGAACAGCCTTAGTATGTGGAAGATGCCCAGATAAAAGGCAGTTTGTCCAGCATGGGCACCTGCCAGGGACCTCCCTCTCTATCCTCACAAGACCCCCAAGGAATGAGGAGAGGAGAAAGACTCTGAGAAATAGAGCAGAAGTCAGAAACCAAATGGGACTTGGTAACATACTAATTTTTTAAATGTATACTATTTTTATAGCTGATCAGGCTGACAGTGTGTCCTGAAGGTTGCCATACATACACACTTAGGGAAAATTGGAAATTGTAACTGAATATACCCTTATTTATAAAATATTCATTACAAAATTTTACAAAACTCCAGGCTGAAGGATTATGGACTATGCACTCCCCTGTCTCACTGTAAACCCAGGGTCAGTACTTCTGCTCAGTCTGCTACCTCCCTTTGGCATAGCAAAGAAGGGTTCAAACTTCTAGGTAGCCCCCCAACACCCCCCAAGCTGTGCCACTCGGAAGATCTCCTCTTCCTGAACCCAGTGCCCTTTTCCTTTCCTTCACAGGGGGAAGGCTTGCCCGTGATCCCTCCAGGTAAGAACTGTGCTGTACTCCTGAATGAGATGCTCACAGGTAAATAAATGGAATTGGATCTGGTTATTAACAAAAGCACAGGTTCTGCTGAGTGTTGCAAAGAGGGAGTGTACCCACTTCCTGTTGTTACCTCTCTAGGGATATCAGTCAATTGCTAGGATTTTCTCACCCCCCACCTTAGCTGTGTGGGTCTTCTTCTCACATCAAATGCAAATGGATTTTCATTTCTTAACTCACATCCTTGGACCATTGCTGGCTTGGTTATCTAAGTGACCACTATGATCACTGAATCTATACCTATGTTGCAAGGATCTTCCTTAATCAGTTTGTAAATCTCCAGAGATGGCCAATCTTATCAACACCTGTTGTGATGATGTCCAGATGAGGCCACACAACCTGGCCACCAGAGAGGTCACTGTGGCAGCAGGAGGTAGTGCCGATGAAGAAGGGACCAGCATCTGGTACCCAAAGGCTGACTTTAGGAACCACACCATGGCTCACAAACTATGTCTGGGCAAGCCCACAGCAGCAGTATCCAAACCATCCAGAGTTCCTCTGAGCCTCTCTGATTACTGATTTCTCTGAGACCCTAATGGTTCTGGGAGTGGGGCCTCTGCAGCCAGGCATGAATCTTTGCTCTTCCCTTTGCAGGTTACATGGTCCTGGTAAATCACTTCACCTCACAGAGACTTTCTCATCTATAAAATGGGAATAAAATTTCTACTAAAAATAGAAAAACTTGCCAGGCATTGTAGTGGGCACCTGTAGTCCCAGTTACTCAGGAGGCTGAGGCAGGAGGACCTCTTGAACCCAAGTGTTTGAGGTTGCTGTGAGCTGGGCTAACACCATGGCACTCAAACCAGGATGACAAAGTGAGATTCTGTCTGAAAAAGAAAAGAAGAACAAACTTGATATTGTTATAAACATCAGCATAATGTGTATTACTTGCCAGGGGGCCATAAAGCCTGAAAGCAAAGACAATTGTAGTCTGTCATGATCAATAATGTGACGCTCATAGGCCACTTGTTATGGGCCCATCTGGGCTTCCAGGCTTTGCGGCTTCCCTGTGCTCACTAGCCAGGAACAACCATCATAGTAATTGTGTAGGGATTCCTGGTAAACACCAGCATTTCTGTGTCCCACAGGAGTCCTTCAGACTTGGACCCCCAAGAGCCCACCTACCACAATGTGCCAGGCTGGATAGAACTGCAGCCAGTGTACAGCAACAGTGAGGACCTTGAGGCTGGGAGGGGGTGGCAGGGTTGTGGGGCAGGAGCTGATGAGGGGCTGTGTGGAGGTTGGAGGGCTCTGGTCCTGCCAGAGGACAAAGTCTAGGTGGGGGAGGAAGAAATAGCTCAGACAAGAGGCAAGAACCTCAGCATCCTCTGAAATTTCAACCTGTTTCTCAGTAAATCCTAGCGGAGGGGATGTGGTTTACACCGAAGTCCAGAGCATCCAAAAGAAAAACAAACGCACAGGTAAGACCTGGGGAGGCCTCTGTTCCGGCTGGTGCTCAACTCAGCCTGCTGCTGGGTAGCTTGGTCTGCACCCTGTACCAGGTCTGGGCCAGCTAGGCATGGAGGGCTGGGGTTGTGGGGCTTCCTAACTTTACCAATGGTGCTCAGCACATACCCAAACCTACCACAAGGTGCCACTTTCTCCATTCTCTATAGATATCCTCAGTATAACCTGAATAACAAAATCATCCCCTTGGGCAGTCACTTAACCTCTCAGAGCTCCTGTGTCTTCATCTGTAAAAGGGGACTGGACCATCATTCCCTACTATCTTAGGCAGTTTGGGCTGCTATGGACTGTGTGGCCCAGACATTTATTTCTCGCAGTCCAGAAGGCTGGAAATCCAAGATCAAGGTGCAGCCTGGCCAGATTCCTAGAGAGCCTCATTCCTGATTTGCAGACAGATGCCTTTTTACAGATTCTCACATGGCAGAGAGAGAAAGACCGTGTCTCATATCTCCTAAGAACACTAATTTCATCCAACCTAATTACCTCCCAGGCACCCTACTTCTGAATACCTTCGCCTTGGGAATCAGACTTTGACATGTAAACTCGGAGAGGGACACCAATATTCAGTCTGATCACCTGCCTCCTGGCATTACTTTTCTGTTGCTGCTGCGACACCTTACCCTACACTTAGCAGGACCAAACAGTGTAATTTTGTTATCTCACAGCCCTACATGTCTCAGAATCAGACCTGAGCCTCCCTGGACTGTAATCAAGGTGCTGGCCAGGCTGTGCGCCATTATGGGGGTGCTAGATGTGGATATGGCCTCTCTAGTTTCTAGAGGCACCTGCCTCCTGGGCTCCTTCCTGCCCTCTTCCATCTTTGAAGCCAGTGATGTTGCATCTCTCTAAACTCTTTGGTGGTCAGAATCCCCCTGACATTTCAAAACCAGGGAGAACCCCTGCCTTTAAGAAGCCATGCAGTTATATTGGGCCCAACTGGACAGTCCAGAATAATCTCCCCATCTCAGTGTCCCTGTCATCTAAATTACATCTGAAAAGTCCTCTTTTCCAGCTACAGTGACATATTCACAGGCTCCAGGGATTAGGGTATGGATCTCTTTGAGGAGGTGTTTTTCTGGCTACCACAAGGTCTCCTAGTCACTGTGAGGATTCCATGAGTGGCAGCACCACGGAGACAGCAGAGCGTGATGACAGTGGCTGCACACGTCGTCAGCTCTCACTCTCAGCAGGTGGTTTACAATGAGGGACTCCCAGCCTGGCTTCCCCCTGCTCAGAGCAGGAAATGGGAGCAAGGTCCTTGGGGGTGGCCTTCTCTAACTCTGCTTCGGAAAAATGTTATGTGATTTTAGCCAATGTGCTTCCCTCTCTGGTTTTACAATTTCTCTTGTATAAAGTTCACGGAAATGTGTTTGCATCCCAATCTTGGTTCTGTAGCACCCCTCTAAGAATTGAACTTATTCACATTTACAACCCCCTTTGAGGGAAGCATACCCCCACTTAAAAGATGTGGCAACTGAGGCACAGAGACTTTAAATGACCTGTCTGAAGTCATATAGTCAGTAAATCACCTGCCTTGCCTGTCTCCAGAGTCTGAGCTCTGGACCAAACTCATTGTGAAGCCAGGGAGCCAGAAAGAGTGAGCCCTATCTGGAGAATATCCAATTTCACTAGTTTGAATGTAACACAACAATAGCATTAACAACTCCTCTTGCCTACTGCATGTTGAACTGTTCTTATGTGCTGGGTCCAGGTCTAAGTGCTGTAAATTAGTACATTGTATTTATATACACAGCCCTGGCGCTGTGCACAGAGACATCATCAACAGAGAGAGCGAGAACTTGCCTATTTGTAGCACTCAGGACTGTACCTGCCACATAGAAACTGCCCACCCCGTGGTAGAAGACAGAAGTTACACCTGCACAAACGTGAACATAGCCCACACATGTGTGGATGCACATATATGAATGCATAGAACTTCACTGTGATCCTGTAGGCATATGATATTATTATCCCCATCATATAGGGAAGATGTTGAGTGACTTGTCCAAGGCCACCCAGATGGCAAGGCAACCCTGGCAGCACAGGTGCGGGGAGGGCACTCCAGTGGGCCTTCCATGGCTAACCACTTCCCTCTTTCCACAGCGGCCTCTGCACCTGGGCATTCCAACAACAAGGTGAGTCTAAGGACCTGTGTGGCCTCCCCTGAGGGCCCACCAGCCCTGGCGCTCACCTGTGTGCTCTCACCTCCTAGGCCACCTCCGTCATCTACTCCGAGGTAAAGATGGCATCTGCCCCAGCCTCCACGTCCCAGCTCTCAGATTCCACGGCTTCCTCAGCTCCTCATGGATGAGTCCACCCATCTCCCCAACTGCCGTCTCAGCCTCTGCACCCCAAAGTTCCCCTCAGGGATGAGGGAGCACTGAAGTGGAAAGACACCCAGTGGCCTTCATGCCACGTGCCACACTCTCAGTCTGACCAGAACACAGAGCCTGGCTGGACTCCCCCCAGCTGCCTGGGTGACAGCCTTGCCTGGAAGTTTTTATCTAGTGACAAGTTGCTTCCAACCACGCCAGGGCCCACCATGTCTCCTGCCTTTCTTAGTGGGCTTCAACCCCAGCCACTGTCTCCATTCCTGCTCCAATGCACAGCCCCACTGCTCCTCGACAGGGACAAGCTGCTCCTGAACTCCAGCACGAGGCCCTGCTCCCAGTGGTGCAGCTTCAATTGCCATCAGCCTAGTGGGACCACTGTGATGCTTTGCCAGGAGGGGCAGCCCCAGACCCACAGACACCAGGCATGTTATTATAAATGTGTCCCTTCAAGGACCACATTTCACACTCCCAAGGCCAGTGCCTGATGCCAGGATAACCTCTCCCTGCTCATAGGCCAATGTCCACCTGCCTAAGTAAGTGGATGTCACATCCCAGGCCCCTCACACCCACCAGGGCAGTGAAGGCAAGGCCAGGAGGACCAGCACACAGATAGAAGGCACATGGGAATACAGGAGATGCTCAGTTACCACCTGGCTGAATGAACGAATGAATGAATGCATGAGGAAGAAACTACGGTGACCAACCTGACATCCTGTCCACTGTGCTCCAGGAGCAAATCCAGGAGGCACTCTATCTTCCCTGAGTCAGAAATAAACCACGAGAATGAGTCTGGGCGAGGGAAACTCTGTCAGGAAAAGGGAGGGACCTTAATGCCCGCATGGATTTCCTGAGGGTCTCGTGCAAATGCAGCTTCTGACTCAGCAAGGCTGGGTGGAGCCTGAGAGTCACCTTTTCTCCCAAGCTGCCAGGTGATGCACAGTCTTGGGATATTACTGGTGCTGAGGCCAGGGGAGAAGCTGCATGTGCTCTGGCTGCCCGTGACCTAGGTCCATTCACGGTCACCTACCCCTGTTCATCCTTCAGGCAGCTCACCACCAGCTGCTGTTGCTGAGAAAATTTCTTCAGTCACCCTAGGCAGGGGACACAGCCACCACCTCCCTTGGGCCTCACGTTCCAGGGAGAGTGACTAGATGCAGCCCTCTGCCTCTGTGCAAAGTGCTGCTCTCTTGCCTCCAAGCCTGAGATGTTTAGTTTGGCCATCGCACCTTACCATGGCACCATCACACTTTACCTTGACCTCTGTCCTCTGTGGATTCCACAGTAGGTATCATTTCTTAGCCCTGTTTCCCTGAAATAAAATCCTTCCTAAGGCCCGCTCTGCCTGGCAGCGTCAACCTGCCTCCCAGCCTCTCCCACAGCTATTGCCCTCAAACCCTGCCCCCAGGCATGGCCTGCCCTTCTACTTCCCTAAGGCCACCCTCTGCACTTCCTCCCCCTGGAGGGCTTTTCTTAAAAGACCCCCCTCCCAAGTCCAGCCGTCTCTCAGGGCTCCATCGTGTTTCTGTGCAGGGAGACTTGGCATCACCATCAGTTACTATTGTGGGGGAACTTATGCCCAGTTTCAGGGACATAACCCCAACCCCAGAGCTTATTAGGCCAACTCTCTAATTTTGTAATTGAAAATGGAGACCCATATAGGAGAAGCAAATGGCTGAAAGTCACAACCAGCTAGTGGCACAGCCAAGACCTGACACCTAGGACGCTGTTCTTTCCTCCACAAGGCTCTCCTGTTACAGGGACTTATAAATCCCTCTATTTCCCCACATGGGGGAGAGGTTCTTAAAAACATGGCTCAAGTCCCATTCATGTGTACGCAGAGCCCAGCATGGTGCCTAGCACATAGCCGGCACTCAGTAGATGGTTGTCAAGTTGGATGTTGGTTAAGTTCCCCTGGTGGGTCCACAAACTTGTCTCAACCTACTCACTCTTAATCCAGGGAAATTCAGTCCATGTCCTCAGACCCCAGAAAGTTTTTTTAAAGGATACCATTAAAATGATTTCTACCAGGTCTACTGTTAGCTTGACGTGAACCTCATGTCTTACTTAAAAGCTGCATGACCGGCAGGTACCTCAAACACAGAAACCCAGGTTGCTGTCCCCACAGGGCCTCCTTTCAGTCCCACTACCACTGCCCTAGATAGCCCTGGCCACCTGACCCCAGGACCCTTGCAGTAGCCTTCCTAAAACCCAACCCCATTTATTCCTCTGTGTGAAATTCTCTATTTTCCAGAATCCAGGCTCACTATGGGGTATGAGGCTCTTCACAGTTGGGCTCCAGCCCTGTCTCCAGCTCCATCTCTGTCACCACCCCAGCCTATGTGAATACACACAGTGCACTCCCACCATGCAAACCCTCCTCTGGCTGTACATGCCACCTCCTTTCACACAGCCATGGCTTTGTACCCACTGCATTTTCCTGGGAACTATCCCCCATGCATCCTGTCTTTGAAACTCACTTGTTCTCCAAGACCCAACATGGCCTCTCAGTGCAGCCTCTCTCTTCCCTCCCTCCAGGCTCTGAGACCTGACATCTGTGCCCCTCACAGCCCTTCTCTCATTACGACTCATCCTAGCTGGTCACCCTCCCACCCTCACATCACCCAGACACAGCACAGTTTGTAGTGACTAAATGGACATGCAGCATCCTGAGCCAGGCTATCGCCTGCTTTCTCAGACTGACACCCACCACACCCATGTTCCGGAGACAAGCTTCTAGACGTCCGGTAGGGTCCACCCTCTGAAGCTTCCTGCTCACACAGGTCCAGAGTTCACTAATGACCCAGTGATGGGCACTGGGCCTTGTCTGTCCCTTCCTGACACAGCCAGGGGAGACAGGACTCCTAGACGATGACTTAGAGAATGGCAGACAGTCCTTGCCACCCACCACTTGGTAAGATTTGCTGAGCTCAGGGATTCACAGGACCTTCCTAGAGGGTGCCTTGCTTTAGGAGATCTTGATGCAAGTGCCCTGGAGTTTGGAGACATTAGGGAGGAGCATCTCTTGTCCTCCTGTCACTCCTTCAGTTTGGAAGGAGCCCCCTTAGCATGGTACTCTTGGCCCCTCCCTGCCCTCATCACCTCCTCCCAGGGGAGGGGCAGCTACTTACCTGCCCAGCGGGTTGGAAGCAGAGCACGGCCATGTGGGGACTAGCCCCTTTTTCTCCCTTTCTTGTGGTCCAGAGCAGCCCACAGGAGCTTGTGTTCTCCTCTGCTCTAACTTTGAAAAGGATCTGCCTCTGCAGCAGAATGCCCAGTTTCAGGGACATAGCCCCAACCCCAGTGTCTGCACACCAGGCTTTAAACCTTGAGAATTAGAACAGAGATGAGTTCAGGGAACAGAGTGCACATCAAGGATTAGGGCTTCTGCCACAGCTGGGGCAGATGGCTGCACGTTTTGGTGGCACTTAGCCGGCACAGGCCTGGTGGGATTTTACCATCGCTGTTTACAGCGATTTATTAAGAGCCATTTGTTTGGAGCTGAGTTGGCATTTGGCTGCTGGATGTGGGAGAGGAGCTCTTAGTCAGTCTGTGGTGTTTTGTGGCAGGTCACTAGGGCATGGACAAGACTTTGTCTCGTGGCTATCTCACTGGAAAGGCTCATGCTGGCCTTTATACAGCAGTGAGCTGTACTCCTCAGGCTGGAAAGGCCATGGTCATGGCTGCTCTGCTTCTGTGAGTGTAGATTCAGACCGTGGCTGTGTCTGCAAGGCAGGGGACCCAGCTCCTCTGGGCACTTAGGGGAATGACCTAACAGTACCCCTGTCATGCAAACCATGCACCTCTCCCTCCATCCTGGGCTCCCCTACAGGGCTGAGTATAGATGTGCAGGGAGCTGACACTGACAGTGAGATATTAGAGCTGGTGGATAGATTTTTCTCCCTTTCTCCTCTCCCTGCACAAAGGCACTGTTCAAAGATACAAAAACTTGATATGGGGACATCCTGAGAGACCAAGCAATCACCCCCTTGCAAAGATGTGGCCACACAGGGAACACACACCCCAGCATGTGTTCTCCCGCCTTCCTCGCTCGCTCACATGCTCATGCCTGCCTCCTGGGACCAGGCTCATACATCATGTGTTAGCACATGGTCTCTGCTTCAGGCTGTTTTCTAGAGAACCAGGGCCAAGACAGCAAGTTCAATAGGCCACAAGCTACTGAGAGTTCCGGCTAAATTGCAATCCTGTGGGCCTGAGCAGTCAGGCACCAGGCATGTGACCTCAGCAAGGGACAGTGCCAAGGGCCTCAGCCAGTGGGAGAGACTGGTAACAGCCTTGGCAAGGCCAAGAGCCTTGAACAGGTGCCCACTTTTCCTTGAACAGATGTAGCTTTCTTGAACAGCTAAGGCTGTAGTAAAGATTCAACCATAAAAAAAGAATCTTCTTAGTCAAGCCTTTGACTATTGGGAGCCAGAGCAATTTTCTCCACACTCAACACACAACAGCTGAGCTCCATGTGTGCCCACAGCTTTTCAAGGTTCCTGCTGCCAGGGCCTTGCCTAGACAGGCACAGCTGGGGCTGTGGACTCAGCCTCAGCAGAGCCTTTCATGGGGGCAGTAGACATAGGGACAGGCCTGTGCTATGGCCCGGAGCAGAGCACCAGGCAGAGGCAGCTGTCTCCACTGCAGACATACACCCGGCATAATGGCAGAAGGCGGGAAAGCATTTCCAAGTTCCCAAGGCAGGTGTCTTAGGCCTGATTGAGTGGTTCTCAACCTGTGGGTCATGACCCTGGTAACAGTGAAAATACATTGCGGCATTGGGAAGATTGAGAACCAGTGGAATTGAACATTAAGAGAGAACAGTGCAAGAATAGCTAAGGATTAAAAAAGAAAAATCTGCTCACAGGTATTCTGGAGGCCACAATACCAAACAAAGCTCATACCCAAGGCTACTTTGAGAAGACAGAAGCACCAGGCTCAAAGAGGAAAGTTTAAAATTTCTCAGTGGGTGGGCAGCGCTGAGGCTTAGTGAGTAGGGTGCCGGACTCATATCCTGAGGGTGGCAGATTCGAACCCGGCCCCAGCCAAACTGCAACAAAAAAACAGCCAGGCATTGTGGTGGGCACCTGTAGTGCCAGCTACTTGGGAGGCTGAGGCAAGAGAATCGGCTAAGCCCAAAAGCTGGAGGTTGCTGTGAGCTGTGATGCCATAGCACTCTACTGAGGTGACAAAGTAAGATTCTGTCTCTTAAAAACAAACAAACAAACAAATTTCTCAGTGGGAAAGGCACCCCTACCCCAGAATAATAACGGCACAGTGGCAAAACAAATCTCTCACTGGAGGATTTCTACCACTTGAGCTAAAGTTACAGGTCCTGACTCTGAGCAGTTATAATAGGTTGATGTCATTGTGGTGAAACAAACGCTAAAAATCTCTTCCATTCACTTTCCATGAGTCAGACACAAGTCTCTCAGGCAGTGCTATAGCACTCTGTAGACATGATTTTATGAAAGAACTATTTTAAGAGCTTCAAATTGGCTTGTTTACTAAAGTAAGTCAGTCTAGGGCCAGTGCTGAGATAGTTTGATGCCCTCTATTCTCTAGGCTCTTTTTTTTCTAGGCTTTTTAAAATAATAAGACACAACACCTACCAGTTAAGCCTGGGATAACTTGAGCATAAAAAAGAATAATGATAATAATAAGCCGTGATACATTCAATTTTGGAAAAAATTGTGGGCTAAATATTCTCAAAAAAAAAGGAGCAGGGGAAATCTCTTCCTTACAAAAGATAATTGATAATCAGTACAGGAGGAATGTGGACCCCAGGGAATCTCCACGTTGCAACCCCATGGTAATGACTAATTCAGGATTACCAATGGGTGCTAAAACCAAATAATGAGGCTTGGTGCCTATAGCTCAGTGGTTAGGGCACCAGCCACATATACCAGGGCTGGCAGGTTCAAATCCACCCAGGGCCTGCTAAACAACACTGACAATTACAACAAAAAAATAGCCAGGCATTGTGGCAGGCACCTATAGTGCCAGCTACTTGGGAGGCTGAGGCAAAAGAATGGCTTAAGCACAGGAGTTTGAGGTTGCTGAGAGCTGTGATACCACAGCCCTCTACTGAGGGTGACATAGTGAAACTCTGTCTCCAAAAATATATATATATATAATGAGAGTGACAGGACATCCTCATAGTCTCAATGCATCACCACCCCAATTCTGATTAATTAAAGGGGATAAACATAACTTTACCCAGCCCAAGCAAGAGTGAGACCCTGTCTCTCCTAAATGTGGAAAAACTAGCCAGGCATCATGGTAGGCATCTGTATGTAGTCCCAGGTCCTTGGGAAGTTGAGGCAGAAGGATCACCTGAGCCCAGGACTTTGAGGTTGCTATGAGCTATGACACCATGCCATTCTACCCAGAGTGATAGAGTTTTATTTCTGTCTCAATATTAAAAAAAAAAAAGGAAGAAAAGAAATATATCTTAACAATGGGGACATCTGGCAGAGCTAATCTTAATCAAGTGATCAAATATAGCATCATTAATAGCGGGAGTCACTGAACCTACATGCTTTCTGATGTGTTGCAGGGGAAGTATAATCTCACCCATGGAGTGCCCTTGTCAAAAAAACTTACCCAGTACCTACAAAAGGAGACAAACAGAACATGTTTCACAAACCAGCATGAAGAGTAAACGAACCAGAGAGGGAATGTCAGTGAATTGAGAAAATAAATCACGCAGGAGACATAGATTGCATAAAAGATAGAGATGGGGTCAGAAGGTCTGGTGCAGCTGATGACTGCAGCCAGCACCAAACCCTGTGAACAGCTTCCTTTATATAGTACCTAAACACGGTTGCTTATACTAACAATATAGCAAATCAGCAAAGAGGGAGTGGGAATATTGTCATCTTACGAGGTTGAGGGGAAGTAACTAGATAAGTAAATGACATGAATCTTCGTACGTGGGGTAAAGATTAACTTTAGAAAGAGAAGGCTATGTGCTTTTAGGGATGGAATAGGAAAGTATACAGAAGCTACATGACTTACAGCAGAGGGAGCAAGGAGAAAGGGCTATTCTTATTTTAGGAAGGGAGGAAAAGCAGTTGAATGTACCTCCTGGGCTGTGGGGGTTCTACTGCCTCACAGTCTGCATTCCCCATCTTCTCCCTTTTTATTTCTTAATTTTAATTCATGTATAGATGATTTTAGGTGGAGAAGTTGCTTGACTCCAGCTCTGCAGAAGACTGGGAGAATACAAAATAAAATGAGTGTTAATATTCCTAATATACATAATACTATTATATGTTTAATATTTTTTAAAGGATGGAAAGATTGTAATTTTTCAAAAATGTCTTTAGCTAATTGGGCAGGACTATAAATATTCAAATGAGACTCATGCATGGTTTGAATTTCTTGGTGAACTTTTACCACATCAAAACTAATATTATTCTGAAGCCATCTCCATTTCTAGGAGATGATTTTATACTTTATCCCAATTCCATTGTGATTCATTGTAGGGTTTGGGGGTAACACAGATCTACTGGAATTGGGCATGAGAATATAATGGTAAATGTGCTTTTAAACTTAGAATTTCATCCCATATAATAGTTGCCCCATGTCTCAGCCCAAGCAAGGAAGGATTCCCTGTTACCTGAGGGGGAATTAGCCCTTTTGTTCTACTCAGGCCTTCAATTAACTGGATGTCACACCCCACCCCCAAGAAGGCAATCTGCTTTATTCTGTCTATTGATTCAAATATTCAATTCCTCCAGGTAACACCCTCACAGAAACACCCAGAATAATATTTGGCCAAAAGTCTGGGTATCCTGTGGCCCAGCCAAGTTGACATACAAACTTAACCATCACAATTGTAAAGGTAGTCTATTGGCCCCATTAAAGTTTTTGGCATGTTTCTTAGTTGGTTCAGAATTCTAAAATGTTAGTTTGTGGGTCTCCTCAAAAAGGACAGGGCCTCAGCTTCCCTCATTTTTGTGGTCAAAAAAAAGCCAAGCATTTCAAGATTATGTCTGATTTCTCTCTTTGTTTTGTCCTTTGACCCTCCTCAAAGTTTATCTTTCCCTTTGACATATGGTTGACCTGTAGAGGGTCTCCTCATTTAATTTTATCTCAACTAGCCAACCTTGTTGTCTGTCTCTTCCTCGAATCCCTTCTGACAGATACTACCCATTTCTTAAAAGAGACCTAACTCATAAGCATAGCTGCTATTTATTAAAGAACTAATAAGCATTAAACACCATGCTAAAAGTTTTGCATAAATCATCTTACTTAATATGTACAAGTGTAGTCTATGTCACAAGTACCTATTACTGTCTCTATTTACAGACGAGAAAGCTGAAACGGAAATAAAAATTAGCATAATCCAGCACCACACATGAGCGAGGACAATCCAGCCCCATGACCCATGCTCTCAGTCACTTCACCAAATGTCCTATGGGGGCTGCAGAGCCCTATTTGGGTAGGGGTATCCAGGAAAAGGAGAAGAGCAGGTAGGGCTTGGAGTCAGAAGGCCTGACCCCTGTGCAGGGCTCTAGCACACACTAGTTTACCTCTCTGACCTCCAGTTACCTTGGCTGTAAAACAGGAATATTAATAACAGCTGCTTGGTTGGATTACCTGGAAGGAGGTAAGAGCTGTGTAAACACTGCACAGATGTACACAGAAGCAGGTGGTGAGGCACCTGTGTTCATTACAAAGCCTGGCAGTCTGTTTGCCTCAGAGGTCCCTCCCCCACCATCATAGCCAAACAGCTGCTAAATTGCCAAAAGAACTTCTAAAGAAAATGATGGAAAATGGCATCTTTTCAACATGAGGGGACTGTGATAATTAGAAAGGGAGGTGTGGGTGGGAATACACATTCAGGATTCAGAGACTGACCTGTCTGATTCAGGTGTTATTTCATCATTTTTCAGAGAAATATAAGCAAAGGGGTGATTTTCCTAGAGACACTCTTCCGGGTCTCTTATTGACAAAAGAACAAATTGCTCTTTGAGTAAATACTAATTCCTCGGGTGGGGCCCAGCAGGTCCTGTGGCTCTAGCTTTCATGGCATCAGATAGCTCAGAGATTAAGGTTTCAGTTGAGAAGTCGGTGAGAGTGCTCAGGCGGGGGGTGCCTCGTGTTGCTTCTGCCATGGCCAGCTGTCAGCCTCCCTTCCCATCTCTCCGTCATGGACTTCCCCATTTTTCCTGATTGCTCCACACCTCAGGATGCCACGTCCACCTGTGTCTCCCAGTAGACAAGCAGAGCAAACCCAGTAGACAGGTCTGGTCTGGAGCTGGCCTGTGGCCATGTCAGTGGGCCAGGAGAAGAGTTGAGAAAAGAGATTAAAGAATAAAGCTAAGAGGCAGCCACCCCTCTCTCACCTTCTTTCCATCTGCCCAGGCTCCCCTCTTTCAGTCAAGGTCACTGTCATCTCAAGTTGCCAAAAACAGAGTAAGTTCTGGGGGAGGGGGCGGAGAGGAAGGAAAGGAGGTGCTATGGCCATAACCATGCTCTCACAAGGGTGCGCGAGGGGCAGGCAATGGCTCTGGACCACCCCACCCAGTAGTGCCAGGAACTCCAGGCCTGTGACTCAGGTTTGGGGTATGGGAGTGGTCAAAGAGAGGTCAGTCATCTAATTAACTAAGTCTCCTCATTAGAGGAGGCCTTGAAGGTCATCCACTCTCTATTTTTTTCATCCTTGACTCCCTCCACAGAACCCCTGCTGAGACATCAGCCAGACTACACTGGGTTACCTCCAGGGCCGAGGAGCTGCACCTCACATGGCTTGAAGAAACCCTTGAAACCAGCTGGTCCAGCACATGTTCCTCCTTACTCTGAAAGCTGCCTCCCCATAATTCGCACCCTTTAAGGAGAGTCTCTGTACTTCTCAACCAAATTAGCTCCTTCAGGTGTGGCCTTCAAATAGCTGGCTGGCAGAGCAAGTCCACGCGGGAGAAACTCTGTTCCCCTCATCACCTTTCATGAATCCTTCATCAGATATGTATTCAGGGCCTATAGCTGAGCCAGGCACTATATTTGGCACTCAGAATATGTTGATAGACAAAGCAATTTAAAAAAAAATAATCCTGCATTCCAGAAGCTGACGTGCTAGCAGGGGGACAGATATTGGAAAATAAACATGATAAATGAGTAACATGTATCATAATTTGTTTTAGAAGGTGGCATGTGCCATGAAAAAGAAGAAGAAATAGAGCTGAATAAGGGGATGAGGATACCAGGGGAAGTTCTCAGGAATAAGGTGACCCAAGCAATGGCATGAAAGGTCCCACCGCCCTTGAATGGCCAGCAGGTGTCAGAGAGAAGAATGCCCCAGGAAGAGGAAGGCATAAGTCACAAGGCAGGACCATGACCAACAAGTCTGAGCCTTGACAGCAGGGAGCAATGTTGAGGTAGGGAGCCAGTTAGGCCACTGTGCAATGATGGTTCAGATGGGGGTGGAGGGGGTTCAGGAGTGGCGGGATACAGGGTGTATTTTGAATACTCAGAATTTCCTGATGGGTTAGATGTGGAGTATGAGAGAAAGAAAAGAACCAACTTGACTCAAAAATACTTGGCCTGAGTGTCTGGAAGGGTGGCAGCTCCATCCTCAGATGGAGAGCTGTGTGAGTGGAGCAAATCTGGGGGAGACAATCAGGAGTTTAGTTTTGAGCAAGTTACATTTGAGATGTGTATTGGACACACAAGTGGGGACGTCGAGGAGATGGTGATGTAAGTCTGGGTTTAGGAGAGAGGTCTGAAGACCTCTGTGTCAGTCATTGACATAAAATATACTGTGAGATCATCAAGGGAATGTACAGTGGAGAGGCAGGCTCTTGAGACTAGTTCAAAAAACAGGTTTTGGCTGCCAATTCGAAATAGTCAGATGAGCTCAGTGATCTACACCTCTTCCACCCCAAATCCACCAGAACATTAAGTTTTATCATTTATTGGTCACCGACATGACTGTACTACTTGTATTACCTCATCCAATCCTGAAATAACCCATGAGGGGGGCTGTGTTATGCCCATTCTACAGATGAAGTTGCGTGGGGCTGAGGTCACACAGCTGTTGGAAACCGCAGAGTAACTAAGTGAAGCCGGGTTTCCAACTCAGGAGGTCAGCTTCTAGCAGCTATGTTGTAATCACATGCTCCAGGAAATCTCAACTTTGGTAATACAAATAAAAATACATAAAAAAGAAAATGACACAAGGCCCATAAGAATGTGGGACTCAGGTATGTAACAAAAAAAATTCCAAGCTGTCCAAAGAAAGTCAAAGGACTTTGTGAAGATTGCGTTCAGACAGCAAGTCACTTCCACTATAGAAACTTTAGGAATAAGAACTCAAAATAAGGATCCTAAGCAAGGTGTAGAAAGATTTAAATGATGAAGATACGTGATCCTTCAATAGCAACTACAACAAATGGAAGACAATTAGAAACCCGGGAAAAGCAAGACAGCTGAACAAAGTCATGATTCAAATTTGACACACGCTGAAGCGTGGGTAATTTTAGATAATCGGTGGGATAGAGAACAGAGACCTTCACTCATAGAACATTCTGAGTGCCCAAGGTTGAATTATACACTATCTGGGGGCCTAATCACAGCACTTGATTATGACCTAAATCACCATAATGCCTTAAATAATGCTGAAAAGTTTTCAGTTTTCTGAATGAACCCCAAGCATAGAACATTTAACTGTAGTAATAGTTAGGGGAAATTGAGCCCTGATCTTTAGGATAAGACTCAATTCCTGCTTAAGACCCCTAGAGAATGGCACATGAGTTGTATATGTATGGGAGATCAGAAAATTGGCCTCCAAAAGAAAATGGTTATGTGAGGTGTGGCAATAACAATTACGGTAAATGTTTTCTAGATTTCAAAGGTCTCTTGATGCTGGAGGCAGAGATTGTGCTCAAGGTCTGTGGTTTGGCAAAAGCAAAGGTGGAGACGTTCTATCTGACCTTCTCCACCTCCTCCCTAATCAGCTAATGTCAGGCAAACAGCTTTTGTCTACTTCTTCCCATTTTATGATAATAAATACGGACCCTAGCTTTACTCAGGAGGGCTCCTTCCCTAGTTCCTTAGTCCCCCACAGACTTTGTGTCAAGCCTCTTCATTCCTCATGCCAAGACTCCCCCCATCTGGTGACCCCAACCCCCTTCAGTTTATACTATAAATATATTCAATATAAAAGTGATTTTATGGCTGACAGATTTTAAAGCTGGAGCCAGAGAGCAAAATCTATGTGCACTAATTTCCTTGTTTTGTATAGTGGAAAATTAGTGGTTTTGTCTAATGATGATACTTCAAGACATTGAGATTTAAGTGCTCTCTTTCTGAGCATGAATCTAAGCACTAGGGAAACCTAGTAATATTATTAATCAAACCCAGGAATTAAAGGGGACGGGCAGAAAGAAAGTCATATAATGCCCTAAATTTTTTATCTTTTCTATAAATAGTTAATAGACACTATCTACAGTTGATAAATGAAGGATTTACATATATTATCATGTTATTTGTGTGCCGACCAGGTAACTAAAAAAAGAGAAATTATTAACCACAGGTGTGAAACTGGAGCAACAGATATACTATACCCTGTATTGCATGTCTTTATCTGCTGTTTGGCTTTTTAAACACGGGCATGTATCTTTTACACCGTGTGTCTGTGTCTACTTAGAAGCATCAGAGCAGTGCTTTTGGGCTGTGAACTTAAGTGCAGCCACAGTTCTTGCTAGTGTCCACAAAGTGGCACTTGGATCCCTGACAGGTGCCAGGTCTGGAGCAGACCAGCTGGGAGAGCGGCCTATTCTGTCTCTGGCCCTTAACAGGGAGCTGAGCCAAAGGCAGGCAGCAGCTGGAAGCCAATGGCTTTGCCAGCACCTGCAGCTGCGGTTCTGCACACGGTCACCGGCCCCAGGCGTCGGCAGCCCTAGATGGCATCACCACAGAGAAGACGGCCTGATGAAGGAGGTGCACAGAGAAGGCAGGCCTGGGCCAGCCTGCATTCCTGGACAGCAACTGTGAGAAAGCAAAGGAAGCGTCCCAGGGGAAAACACAGAACTTAATGAGCAAGAAGCACCCTCCTCACACGTGGGTGGAGCTCCGAATTCTCCAGCCCTACTCTTGCCAGCTTGGTGACCTCAGGCAAGCTGCCTAGCCCAGGGGAGCTGAGCATGTTTGCCTGGAGTGGAAAAACAATCATTGTGAAGGGTAAAACTGTAATAAACTTCTTAGACGCAGTTTCTCAGTTTGGCAGTTCCCTACAGAGTCAGACATACACTTACTGCCCAACCCAGCAGTTCTGTCCTGGGTATTTTACTCAAGTGAAATGAAAATGGAGATTTACACAAAAACCTACGAATATATTTTCTTTTAGCAGTTTTGTTTATAGTTGCCCCAAACTGGAAACCAGTCAAATACCCTTACCAGGAAAATGGATAACAAAACGGACAAATGCCATACAATGGAGTCCTATTCAGCAATAAAAAAGAAAGAACTCCTGATATGCAAGCAACATGGATAAATCTCAAACGCATCACACGTAAAGACTAAAAGCTGCGGGATTCTACTTCATGGCAGCCTTGCGAGGCAGAACCACAGGGACAGCAAACATGCCAGTGGCTCCCAGAGACTTGGGTGGGAGAAGAGCTTCAGAACCCAGGGACACAGAAGTCGTCTTGGGGGTGATGGAATGTTCTGTCTTGACTGTGGTGGTGATTATTTGTCTTAACTCATAGACCATGAACTAAAACTAATGTAAACTTAAAATGGTGTGGAGGGAGTTGTTTTTCAGTCAAGTTTATTCTTGCCTGGGAGCCTGTGCCCTGCTGCACCCCCTGCTGGAACGTTCTTGCCCCAGAGCTCTACAGGCTCATCCCTGCAGCATTTCAGCTTCTGCTCAGATGCCCCTTCCCTAGAGAACCTGTACCATCCTGCCTGAAGCCAAGCGTCCCCTGCCCGCAGCCAAGCGTCCCCTGCCCCAGTCACACACCGGCCCTCATTCTTGTGTCCCTTAACCCTTCTCCTAGTGTCTTTATAGAACTTGTCACTGCATGACCTCATATGTAGTACACAGATGTATCTTTGCCCACTTCTGACCCATGCCAAGGTGCTTCACAGGACTATATCTGCCCCGCCCTCTAATAGTCACCTCAATACTAGTTGGTACACAGCACACTGGCATGGAGTGTTTTATGAATGTGAATGGATAAAATGCTTCCCATCCTTGAGGAAATGACCTCCTTGACCCTTAGCTATGGATATCACTATATGTTATTATATTTATCACTATGGTGCTATTAAGGGGTCCAGTCCATCTGCTTTACTAAATGACAGATGACACTGAGGGTAATGAAAATAGGGTCTCTTCCTTTCCAAATAAAGGACCACACACTCTGCAAAGGCTCAGTCAGAGGCAGGTCCTATTTTTTAGGCCACCCAGCTCCTGCAAAGCCCCAGGAGCAATGTAGGGTGGTGCAATGCAGACCACCATGCTGTCATGGGCCAGCCCACCACCACCACCATGCCCTGCTATGATGCGTTGCCTTTCCTGGGTGCAGGGAATTCAGCCATGTAGAAAGGGGAGAAGAGGTATTTTGGGTGGGGGGAACAATTAGACCTCCTGGCTCTTTGCAATCAGCTCTTGCCTTAACCACACTAAAAGAGCCCCAGAGCTCTTTCTCTCTGTCCTCAGCTTCTATGCACGAATCCTCCCAACTGCAACATATCGCCCATAGCAAGTGAGAGAACTAATCTGAAAAGGTGGGAACAGGTTCACTGAAGACCCTTTGGGTCAAAGACTGCTAATATCTGTAAAGGAAACTGGGCTGTAGGAGTTTGACACCAAGCTGGACTGGCCACAGGATGAGCTGGGAACTCATGCACAGATGATTTGTGTGGACACAGAGATACTTAGGGCCAGTTTCAAGTATTTATAATACCCTAGGTGTCTATTTATTTAAAAATTAGGATGAGCTGGGAACTCATGCACAGATCATTTGTGTGGACAGAGAGATACTTAGAGCCAGTTTCAAGTATTTATAATACCCCAGGTGTCTATTTCTTTAAAAATTACCCCAGTTGGATCGGTGCCTATAGCTCAGAGGCTCGGGCGCCAGCCACATACATACACTGGAGCTGGCAGGTTTGAACCCAGACCAAGCCTGCCAAACAACAATGACAACTGCAACTAAAAAATAGCCAGGCACTATGGCAGGCACCTGTAGTCCCAGCTACTTGGGAGGCTGAGGCAAGAGAATTGCTTAAGCCCAAGAGGTTGAGGTTGCTGTGAGCTGTGATGCCACAGCACTCTACCAAGGGCAACATAGTGAGACTCGGTCTCAAAAAAACAAACAAAAAAAATTGCCCTAGTTTATTTTGTATGGTTAATGTTAAGATCAGCAAGTTAAATAAAGTCATATATTTTGAAAAATTATGCAGAGAAAATGAACAGTTATAACTCTAGGGTGGCCTAAGTGAAAGTACTGCCTCTTCTCCCCAAAATATTTTAAGGTAAAATAAAACTCTCATGGCTCACATAAAGCCATGACTGGCACCTTTTCAGAAGGTTAACCATGAATATGGCGTCTGCTAAACCCGTTTCAGGCTTATGTCCTCTCCCATTTCCATCCTTGGCTTTCTTACTTCTTCTCTTTCCTCTCACTTGAAGTTCTCCTGCCCAGATCCTTCTTCCATCTCCCTTGTCCTTCTTTGCTCCCCTCCCCCTTGCCCTCTGACCCTCCTGCCTCCTTTGTGAGCCCTGCCTTCCCCTCACTGTGGGGCTCTGCAGCCTTCTTGCTCCCTGAGTCTCCCTGCTTGTCCTGATGCACTCCTCCAAGAGCTCTGCTCTCATTCCTCTCAGACCTCAGCTGACACATTGACTCCCACTTCCCAGATGGCTCCTATGAATGGAGACCCTGGCTCCCTGCTTCCTTAGTTCAGGGCATCTAGAAAGCAGAGCCTGAGGCAAGGGTCACGTACCACCACTCTATCTGGAAGTGCTGGCCAGGAAGTTTAAGTTTTCAAGTGAGTGAAGTGAGGCAGGGAAAGATGTGGGAGCAACGATTGGCACCAGTTGCAGGGCCAGGGAGTCACAGCAAGTGTGAAGAGACACCTCAGGGGTATGGCAGCTACATTTGCTCAGTCTTGGGACTTCTTCAGAAGAAAATTCCCCTCAGAGAATCCCAAGGGGAGGAAAAAAGAAGGGAGTTCCTCACTTGGTTCCCTCCCTTCTTCCCTGTTGTGAGTTGAAGTATGTCACCCTAAAATGCTATGTTGAAGTCCTAGCTCCCAGTACCTCAGGATGTGACCTGGTTTGGAAATAGGGTCTTTACAGAGGCAAGTAAGTTGAGGTCATTAGGGTGGGCCCTAATCCAATATGGTGGGTATCCTTATAAAAAAGGAAAATTTAGACACAGATGTGGATAGAAAGAGGACAATGTAAAGAGACAGAACACCAGGCTCAGTGCCTGTAGCTTAGTGGCTAGGGCACCAGCCACGTACCCCAGAGCTGGCAGGTCTGAACCCAGCCCGGGCCTCCCAAACAACAGTGACGCTAATGACAACTACAACCAAAAAATAGCTGGGCATTATGGCAGGCACCTGTAGTCCCAGCTACTTGGGAGGCTAAGGCAAGAGAATCGCTTAAGCCCAAGCGTTTGAGGTTGCTGTGAGCTATTATGCCGTGGCACTCTCCTGAGGGTGACATGGAGAGACTCCGTCTCAAAAAAGAGAGACAGAACACCAAGAGAAAGCCTTGTAGAGATGAAGGCCAAGAGTGGAGTGATGCATTTACAAGACAAAAACTGCCAGCAAACCACCAAATGCTGGGGGAGGGCCTCAAGGCCCTCAGAACGAGCAACTCTGCAGACATCTTGATTTTAAACTTCTGGCTTCCAGAACTGTGAGGCAATAGATTTCTATTTTAAGCCACCCAATTTTGGTTCGCTGAGATGACACCTTTAGGAAATTAATGCCTTCCCTTTCCCATTGGACCAAGGTTCTCAATGGTTAAGTCCCATAAGTGGGTGCTAATTTCACCACATCTCGGGATATGTCTACAGTAGCTCAGGAAGCAAGATGTCACATCTGCCCTGTGGCAGTTTATCAGATTCCAAAAGCAGAGGGATTACCGACTCAGATTGGAGGCAGTCCAAGGACCCTGAGAAAGTGCTCAAGACAGGGGTATACACACCCTCCCTGGTGACAGGGCCATTTCCACCTATTCCTCCATCCATCACATTTGCCAAGGTTCAGCAGTTCACAGGAGGCAGGTCTGAGGCAGAGGGGAGGTGACTCTCTTGCAGCTTTTGATGACAAGCTTATAAGACAACTGCAACTCAGACTTCACCTTGCAAATACAAACAATGTAACCTAATTGTATGTAGCCTCTTATTAATCTGAAATAAGTTTTTAAAAAAGAACAGAAAGAGTGGGATATAAGAATCCCATATAACCAGTTTCACCGAAGGAAACCCAGAGTGGGTAAATGACAACTAAGTCCTCAGCCAGAGGCCACCTGTGTCTGTGCCCTCCATGGAGGCTCTGTGTGCTCTCCTCCCAGCTGAGGAGGATGACCACGCCACCCAGCACTTCCTGCAAAGCACAGGTCCCAACCATGCAGAATGGAGATCATGTGGCCAGAAATCTCATTCCAAGGAAAGGGCTCAACGCATTGCTGAGAAGAGCTGTGCAGCAACCATTTGTGTCTGATTTCTTCCAGATTCTGGACAGCCTGGACCTCTAAGGCCTCACATTCCTCTTAATTTATTAGGCTGACTCTTTCATTTAATGAGAACTCTTTGGTTCTGCCCCCATTCTCCAGGTCTGCAGGAACCATGGCAGTTTGCTTTGTTTTCAATGTTGCCTTTTTTTATTTTTATTTTTTTTCTAAGTATAGATTCATCTTCTCTCAGAAGCCCAGAAATCTCTTTTTTCTCAACAGGACCTTGGTCATGGTAATATTTGTAATGAACCTTTTAACTGCACTTTGCCCATGACCCTCCTAACCTTATTACATTTGTTTGAAACAACTTACACTGTCACCACCCTTCTTCCTGGCCTCTGTGGCTTTCTCCTGTGGTTGATGGGCTTCACCTTGTGAGGGGTCTGTGGGCATTGCACCTGCTGTGTTCACAGCCGCTGCTCTGTAAAGCTGCATCTCTGACTCCTACTTCCCCAGCAGGGCATACTGTGATACTGTAAGTACAGTCTCCTTTGGTTCTTTCCAGTGACAAAGGTGCTATTCTTCCCCCATCTGTCCTCAATTTGGATCTCACCTGCTCTTTTCTCTGAAATGGTGATTCTTAAACTCTAGGCCTGGGGTCCTCAAAACTTTTTAAACAGGGGGCCAGTTCACTGCCCCTCAGACCATTGGAGGGCCGGACTGCGGGCTGAAGGATGAGTCGGCTGCTAAGCAGGACAGGCAGCAGCAGCAAAAACACCCGGAGGGCCAGACAAATATTCTCAGCGGGCTGCGTGTGGCCTGTGGACCGTAGTTTGAGGACGCCTGCTCTAGGCTGTATCAGAATTACCTGGAAAGTTGGACCACAGATTTCCAAGACTCACCTTCTGAGAAAAAAGGAGAAAGGAGAGGAGAGGAGAACAGAAATGACTAGAGTTTATCACATGACATAGGGTCTGGGTGTAATACGTACTTACTGTCTGTAAGTCAAAAACTATTCTATTGTCTTTCTGCTGAGAGTTCCCATAGCTTCTGCTTGATTACTTCCAGGGCAGGGGAAACCCACTGCTTCCCAAGAAGGTACCATCAACCCAGGGGAGCAGAGAAGAGTCACACACCATGTGGAAGCCAGAGGTGACAGCCAGGAAGTCAGAGTCATGTCTGAGGACAAGCTTCAGTACTCCTTTCCCAGGTGATCGTTTATCTCTTAGGGGTTATATCCTCCCATTTAGTTAATTTAAGAGGTTATGTCCCCAGTGTTTTGGATTAATCTTATACATATTTTAACTTCCTTAATCATTTATGTATTAGATATAAAATTAAAGCAATTACTCAGCTGTGCTCCGCAACTTCATATAATCAAGATTCCTTGTGTAAATAAAGGGTCTTATTTTTCAGTTATTATTAACACATAGGTAGGAGCTTCCACTTTTCATCTTTTACTCCTTGTGCTGCTCACAAAAGGATCCAGGAAAGGCCTCCTTGGCTTCCATTCATGGGTCAACTCTGTCTCAAGCTCCATGGAACACCTGCTCTGTACCCAGGAGAGGGCCATGCCAACCCAGCCACTGGGACAAAGATTATGATTATCTTCTCATTCATTTGGCAAAAAACCCCACAAGACATACAGATGCCTTCTCCAGCCTGGGCTATAATTAGTCCAGAAATTAAGTATCTCTGTCCCCTGGAAAGGAAAGTGACTTTTAGGACACCTTAGGGGCAAGGAGGCAGTATTGACGTTTCATTCAATTGGTTCTACCAAGAACTCAAGTGACATGGTGACAGTGAAGACGGTGACCTAACTGGACACTTTTCAGAAGGGGCTGAAATGGAGTGGGTCAGAGCCCAACAGCATGGCATCAGGGCATGGAACACCTGATCTGGGGCAGCCTCCTCTTCTTCCTCCCGCCTACATGAAGCCACTGAGCTTATATCCAGCCCTGAGCCCATACAAGTCACAAGGCTGCAGTGGTGCTGGGAAGTCTTTTAATCCATCCTCCCACCAAATCCAGAAGACCCTCCACTAGTATCCATGACTATGGTCACAGCTACTATTTAAATACTGCTGGTGGAAGAAAGCTTATGACCCACAGGGCATAATGTCAAGGAATGTTAAAGTTACAAACAAAAAAAAAAGGGACATTCCATGGCTACACTGTGGACACTGTTGAACCACTCTAATTATTAGAAGTGCCTTCCCCCCAAACTTTCTCACTCTAAAAGCAACCATTTATTTTCATGTTCTGTCCCCAGCACACAAGATTTAATCCCTCCTCCATATTGTTCCCTCAAATAGCTAAAGAGCCACAGTGTGGAAAAGAACAACATGGGGGAGTAGAGGGACTGGAGGTCCCTCATTTTAGGACAGCAAGAGAAGAATGCAGACATTATTTGGGGGGGGGGGGGTGCCTGTTCGTCAAACTCGGTCTCGGTGCAGTGAAGCTGCAGTTCTGCCTCAGACCACTGGGTGTCATGACGTGCAGGACAGATGCCGCCTGTGTGAGGTCCCTTTGAAAACTGAAACCCTACACACTATGAACGGCAATTTTGACTTAACTTTTTTATTCTAACATTACTCAGAGGTACACAAATACAAAATCTATATAATTTATGCTTACCCCAAATGATAAAATTGAAAAGTGTAAAAATAGAAACAAAGCAATAAAATTCAAGTTAATGTTAACTTAATGTGGTGGGTAGTGTCATTATGCTGGAACTAAATTGGTGATTTGGGTTTTAATAGAACTAATGTGCATTCATGTTTTGGTCCACCGGTTATGGACTTAAGGCTATCTACAACACACGTGATGGACCATCATTTGAGTCCTTTTTAAATTCTGGTTTAAAAATTAATTAAACTATCAACACTTTGTTTTGATAAGCCAATACAGTAAAAGAATATAACCCCAGTAATTTGATTCACTCATTCTGCATTTTACACAACCTCTTGCTGTACTGATTCATTAGAATGCTAATTACCTTTAAAATACTTCCCTGAAAGGCTTATATACAAATACAAACCATTGCAGTAAATATGACCTTCAGCACATGAGAGCTACTCAGACCTTGGGGAACAAAACCTATCAGGTCCACTTCACCTCCTGACACCCCTGCCAGATTTGACCTGAGTCAAGAGCTGCAACTGTTTCCCCATTGCCAGGGACGTCCTCGTTGTCTAAAGGCCTGACCAAAGCTGCCGTCACTGGCCTCCTCATCAGAAACTACTTACCCCAGAGCCATGAGCTGCATCTCAACTGTGAGGATAAATATGTGGGTTCCCCTTCCTATTCAACCCAGTTCAAGTCAGCCCCTCACCTTTGGGCCATAGGGTCTGAAATAGGTCTTAAGCAGAACAGCATAATATTATGGAACACGACTGGAAATCTGGGAATTCATGCCAGGGATCCATCCACCCCTCACTTCTGAAAATTAAAGTGTCAGAAGGAAGGTGCCATCATTTCACCCAACTGCCAGGTCTTTCTCACCCTTCAGCTGCACGGAGCAAGAAACATGAGGACATGGCCA